>CM076573.1:591332803-591525704 GCA_034641835.2 Pinus albicaulis | reverse complement strand
TCTCGGAAGTTGTCGGGTGCGCGCAACAAAAGTGTCGCGCAGCGCGTTGTAGGCGGCTGTCGGGAGGCGCGTGACGGAGGTGCCGGAGTCGACTATGAACCCTCCGCGGCCCCATGTTTCGTCGATGCGGAAAATGTCGGGCGGTACGAGGTCGAGGAGCGCGCCGCCGACGCTGAGGGCGACGAGGGAGACATAGTAGAAAGTGGGGAGAAAGGGATTCGTCTGCAGTGGTGTCAAAATAGAGCCAACCGGGATGGATTCGGGGCCGAAATCGAGAGTACTGGAAGATTCTGTCTGGCGGTCGACAAGGCAGTAGGAGAAGGCGCGGCTTGTCTGCGTGCCGAGTTGCGAGGGGAAGGAGATCTGTCCAGCGCCGAGGCCGAGCAACCTCGCGAGTCGCGGCCCCAATGAAGAGACCGACGTTGTCGTGAACGCAGCCGATGGCGACATTACGGACAGACGTACTGCCGAATGTCAACATCTCGGTGGCGAAGCTACCGATGGTGTAGGAGCCGTCGCCGTAGGAGACCTTTATAAGCAGCCGCCTTTGTCGCAGTTGTAGGCACCCAGCAGAGTGCAGACGGCGGAGTCGCAGACGACAGTGGAAAAAGAATCTGAGAAAAAGGAGTTGAATATGGGATCTACCTTCGAGTAGCATTTAAGGCATCGCTGGCACTGAATCCACACCACTTCGGTACCCGTGTCGAGCACCATGTATTGTTCCCTCGTCGGCGTCCCAACAGCTATACGAGTAAAGTACTCTCCGCTCCCCTGCGTCATCCCCGACTCGACCTCGCTCCCGAACTCGGCCGCGATTTCCGCCGCGTTTCCGTCGCTCCCCGCTGGGTCTTTCTTCAATCTAAGTTTCCTCTCTATCCGCTGCTGAAGCGTACGGACACGTCTGGCATCACGCCTCAGCTTTTCCTCCATTCGGCGTTCGTACAACTCTGTAGCGTTGGCGGCGTCCTTGACCGCAATACTATCCCTGTGCAATACTATCCCTGTGCAGCACTTGCACACTCCAGGCTGTCCGTCTCGGCTTCGTCTCTCTATTTTCATATTCAACCCCGCCTGCCGCGGGTGCCGTCTCGATCTCAATGAGCCAAGCCGCGACATCCAGAGAATGATACTCCGGCAGCTCTGCAGCAGAAATCAGTATCGAGTGCGCAGATTGGAGGAATAAGAGCCACTTAATACACGACAGGAACGAATAGGCGACTAAAGGAACTAGGAGTCAAGGCGACTTCATCTCCTTATCCTTCGTTGGGGGCAATAGTATTAGACTGGAAATAAAAGGAGGGTAAAGCCAATAAAACCGTCGGAGAGTGTGTCAGATCTATGACAGGTGAATAAAGTAAGAAGCATGTGCATCTATTTAATGCGTTGATAGAGAGACCCGAGATACATGCGTTCCTTTCTGCACCTCACTCAGCATTCCTTCATAATCCTTCCACCCCTCCGCCTGGAATGGCCTTCAATTTATCGTTGTCAACTCCTGACTTCGTCTCCTTACCTTCCACTTTCCTAGCCCAGTCATTCTTTTCTCTTTTCGTTTGGAATTATTCATTCTGTCTATGTCATTGCCACCCAATTTTTCTATCTAACACATTCATTCACCTAACATATGGAGAAAAAAACGTTTTAACAACTGAACCCATTAGCAAAAATAAATTTGACAGAATTAAATGTTCAGATGGGACAAATAATAAGTGACCGCTCAACTAAAAATGTTCAATTGTGTTTCACAGTGGTGCTTCGTTCAACAATATAATTTTAGTCGGTCAAGGCGGTACTCACTTCTCCAGTCGAGAAAAATATTTCTGTCTCGTATAAGTAGTGGTTGGAAAAAGTGAAATGGAAAATAATTTTTTCGATGAGGTATGCATTCTTGTCACTAGGAACGTCAACCAGAAAACGTGGCTTCCCTAGTCTGGTTAATTCAGACACATTTACAATGAGGTGCCATGAATTCTAAATTCTCCGTGAGGTGCCATGCATTTGCACGGATACGAATTATACCTTATAAGTACCCAGACATGCCAAAATAACGCACATCACTTATTAATAGTCTATATATATAATTTAAATTAACAAAACTGATATTAGTTTCAGAATGCAAGGGAACGCCGAAAGGAGGCATGAATTATCTTGTGCTATCAATAAGAGGAAAATGGCCTTGATAATTTGTTGAGCAAACATTACTTGAGCTCGCATTAGTGAGGCTCATTGACCTATTTGAGTAGAAGGATATAGAAATGGTTGTCAATCAAACACACTACTATTGCCCTGCAAATTTTTTTGACCACGTACAGGCAAATTTGTACTTCTATCAGTCTGATTTATTGTCAAAATAGCAAAGCAAAAGTAACCCTACTTAAACCCCTACCTTTGCCGCTGCCTGTGCCTCTGCCCAATCCACGTTCAGCAACATACTGCACATCATCATCTGTCTGAGGGGTATTTCTTGACAAACTTCATGTGATAGATTTTAGTCCTGGTCCCCTGGAAGATGAATATAAGAGAAATGTTGGCAGCTCTAAATTATATTTGAAGATTTATTTTGAGGACAGACCTATAGGGATACATTTTGGTGCCAACCCTGGTGATGATTGTAAGGGTGCCTCTTCCATAATATAAACGAATGATGTATCCGCTGCTACAAGGGCGGATTTTCACACAAAAGTTGAGCGAAATAACTCTAATTGCCCCATCAATGAAGCTGGTGATGCCAAGCATATGGATTAGGACATTTCAGAAGTGAACAAGAAGACCCCTTTCTTTGTTGAAATTTTCCTACAGGGAGCAATTGGAATTTTTTCTATGCATGCTAGACACAAACCTATGCAGAAAACCTTCAGAAGCTAAAAAAAGCAACACTTTGTGACTTCATTGTCAAAATCACCTGAAGGTCGACGAAAACACATAAAACACACTACTTCACGGAGGAGAATAGCAGAGCGGCAGACTGCCGAGAAACATAAGCCAAATGACAAGCGCCTAAGGGAGTTAGGGGGTAGGTTGGATAACCTAACCACCTCGATCTCTTGTGGATGATCTGATCTAGATGCAAGCACTTTTAAGCATGTTTTGCCATGTTGTGAGAGTAAATGCAGATTTATTGCTGATAGATGGGTTCAAACGGAGGTCTCCAGCCAAATTCCAAAGTTTGGATTCATAGATTAGGCGCATGAATTCCTTTGTTTATAAGTTATCCAATGCAAGCACGTTTAAGCACGTTTTACCATGTTGTGAGAGTAAATGCAGAGTTATTGCTGACAGATGGGTTCGAACGGAGGTCTCCAGCTGTTATCAACCAAATGCCAAAGTTTTGATTCATAGATTAGGCGCATGAATTTCTTTGTTTATAAGTTATCCGATGCAATAAAATACATGTTGATAACATATGATGCTAAGATTCTCCATTGCAATTATATATATATATGATGATAACTTAATAATGCTCAGACCTTAATCATATGGGTCAGATAGGGTTTTAATAATTGGTAAGTAAACACCAAGAATGAAATCCAAGGTACAGAGATAGGTTTGGGAAGTATGTGGATATGTTGTTGACTTGAATATTATGTGTTGTGGTAAAATAAAAACAATCTACATATAAGATAACTTCAAGAGGAGATTTAACTAAATATTAATAGTAATGATTTGTTATGGCTATATATTGCCTTTCGTTTCTCTTGTTATAGTCCTTCGCTTCTGTTGTTTGACTATGATACTAAACAGAAATGAAGATAACCGGTTTAGAAAATTAAAAATTAGATTATTAACAATGGAGATATATTCACATTTCCTCTTAATAAATATTATTTGCAAATAATGTTAATGTTGTACAAATTTATTTAACCTAATTAGTTTCAACACATCTTAGAAAATTTAGACGCCATAATCTATGATTTATTATCTTCAACTATATCATTGAACTATTTAGTTAAATTTCAATTAAGAAACACAAATATTAATTTTCAACCACCAACTACTAATTTTGAACATGAATTTTGCATTATTAGTATTTTAGACAACTTTTCTTCTTTTATAGAAATGAAATTTGTGATCATTAAGACATGAAAGGTATTAAATTCTTGTTATTTATAGAAGGCATAAATATTTTAATCATTCCAAGGACTATGTATTTATCATTGTATAAGATTTTTCGTTATATTGAGGCATTCAACGCACAATGGATTTATGCTTTAAGGTGACCACCTAAAAAATTTAATAGAAAGTTTTTATGAATGTTGTCAATTCTTGTTTTTTTGCTTCAACTCTCTTAAATTGCAAACTTAGAAGTTTTGGTTCCCTTATGTACACATCCTCTTCTTCAGTTTCTTTACCTTCATATTTATATTCGCTAGCAACACCTCGTTTTACAAAACCAGTTGCATCGTCATGGAAACATCCTTGACCCGCAATGGGCTCTTGTCGCTGCTTGCTGGTGGTATCAACCTACAACCAACCCTACAGATCATTGCAATCGAACAGATACCTTCTGCTCGAGCTACAACGCCTCGCTACCGCATATCGTTGTCCGATGGTGCTCACAAGCACGTCATTCTACTTCCTTCTTCACATACAGAGTTTGCACAAAATGAGGAGTTGTGAATAGGCTCGATAATTCGCCTCAGGAAAAGCTCATGCACGTATGCACATCATTCCATGTAAGCTACGTAGATGTCACCTCTCCGCTTCCTCCCCTTTAATGATTCTCCTCTTACGTCCCTTGTTTATCTCAATTCTCATTTCTAACATTTTACTTCCCCTCTTTGCTAATAAATATCTCATTCTTGCAGGTCACTTTGTCTCATCGATCTTGACATACTGCAACGTGATGCACCATTGGTTGGTGACCCATCCCCTATTATTCTCTCCACTGAACAGATGAACCAAGCCACCTCAGCGTCCTCTTCTTCGTCTCCCTTTTCCTCGCCACCCTCCCTTGACATTCACTCCTTGTCCTCCGAAAACTCCACCCTATCATCTACAACTGTTCTCCCTTTTAAAGCACTCTCCCCTACCCGAAAATCTTGGTCCATCCAAGGCAGAGTCCTTTCAAGGACACCCCTTCGTGAATTTAGCAATGCACGGGGCACTGGAAAATCACTGGGGTTTGACCTTGTCGATCGCGAAAACGATCAAATCCATGTCTCTGTCTTCAATGAATTGGCAGAATCCCTTCATGGTCTCATTAAAATTGGCCACATTTACAATGTTGCAAATGGGACCATAAAGATCCCCAACCCTTCATATAACCATCTCAAACGACCATTCGAAATCCTCCTCTTCTCTTCATCAATAGTGTCACAGGTCTTCGCTGATGACCTTACAATTCCTTCCCATACCTATCAATTTGTGCCCATAAGTTCCCTCAAACATTCACCTCCTAATTCAATCGTTGATGTCATAGGTATTGTCGCCTCCCTCTCTCCTTCGTCTATCATTCGCAAACGCGATGGCTCTGAGACTCCCAAGAAAACTATCACTCTTCGTGATATGTCTGGGAGCAGCATTGATGTCACTTTGTGGGGCGAACACTGCCATGCTGAAGGTCGTGCACTCTCCGAAATGCGCATGGCTCGTGAGATTTCTGTGCTTGCAATTAAAGGGGGTAGGATTGTCGAGTTCAACGGCCAAACTATCAGCACAATCCCAACTACTTCACTACTTATAAATCCAGATGTCCCTGAAGCACAACAACTAAAAGAATGGTTTGACGGAGAAGGAAATAAAGCACCCTCACCGTCGCTCAGCCGCAAATACAAAAGTACAAACAAGAGGCCTTTGAGTTCGAAAACAATTGCCGACATTTTGGCAATGCAGCCTGATGAAATTATCCCATGGATTTCGCTTCATGCTACTGCTATCTCTATTAAGATGGATGATTTCTACTTCCTCGCATGTCCCCTTATCAATGATGGGATCCAATGCATGAGAAAGGCTCTACGACAAGATGACAACACCTACCAATGCTCGAAGTGTGAAGGCTCGTTCAATGAGTGCGACTATCGCTACATTCTTCGACTCCAATTGCAAGACCACACTGGCCACCTCGACAATGTTGTTGCTTTTGACGAAGCCGCAACTGCCCTTCTTGGCGTCTCAGCAAAGGACCTCTGCCTCCTCTCAATTGATCCTGAAAGTGTTATTGACATATACAACAAAATCAAAGGACACCATTTCCTCTTCACACTATCTTTAAAGAGGGATAAATTCAACGGTGTTGAACGAATACGCCCAACTCTTATGCACGCAGAAGAACTTGTGTACGTTGAGGCATCAACTACCTTGCTAAGGGACCTACAATCAAGTACTCCCCCCGCCAACCCATTCTAACACAAACTCTAACCGTTTCTTTCTTGCTCTCACTCATCTCTCCCCCACCTCTCATTCAATACATACTTTCCCCATAATAGCTTCCTCCAAACATGTCCACCATCCGCTACAAATTTTCATTTCCTTCCCATTGTTCCCCTTTCAGTCTTCTTAAACCTTGATTGCCATTCCTCATCCATTTTCCAGACATGTTTTGTAATCGTAAGTATATATTTCCATTGCCCTTCTACTTTCTACTACTTCTCCTAAATGCTTCATCGCCCACTCCTTTCTTCATGACGTTTTGTATATATGTCATTCCATTATGCTTTAATGGATCTTTCTAATATATGAACATTTAGTCACATAGTTTTCCCTTTCCTCCTTCATTGTTTCATCTTCTTTGGAACACACACAGTTTCTAAATGTACAGATGAATATGCTATGCTTACTATAAAAAATAATACATAAATTGCTTCTTCTCTTTTTGTAAAATACAAAATATGTCTTCACTTTACTCTAGCCAATACATGCAACATGTGGTTGATTTCAAAATAAATGCTTTCTCAATTTGAAATATGCAACACACATTTCCAAGCAACCCATACTAAATACATTTTCGCTTTAATAATCAGTCGCAATATACTTCATGCATTTGACAGACGTTTCCTTCCTTGCAACAGCTATGCCAACCCGACTAGAAAACAATGTGGAAAGGGAACAACAACGACGCTACTACGCACTTAATAAAGACATCATCAATGCACGTCGTCACCTCCTCTCTTCAAATCGTCGAAGAAACCTTCGCTCTCAAACCAACAATACTCCTACTGCTTCACAAAATTCTGTCCTCCCCATACATCCCACCCAAACTTCCCAACTTCCCCTTCCATCTCCACTTCCTAACCGACCCTTTCCAAGCGCTTCAACTCCTTCAAATCTTCCCTACCCTTTACATATTCCACCCCATGTTCCTCCCTTTCCACCTGCCCAAAAATTTCTCCCCATCCTTCTGCAACATGCACATTTTCGGTTTCGTCAAAGGATCGATGCACTTTGTCCCATCCAAGTTTTCTCAATTTGTCATGAAGCTTACCCATCCATGAAAACAAAAACAAGTCATGGAATAATTTGTTGTACCCGTTGTGTTGCCGAACGATCAACGCATCGTTTCTCCTCTACAAATAACATGGACCCAGGTATCCAACCACATGTCCTATCCTGCCTAACTCAAGTTGAAGAGATGCTCATTGCTCGTGTCAATCCCGTTCTTCAAGTCACCCATGCACGTGGTGGCCAATTGAAATATTCCGGTCATACTATTAGCTTTCCACAAGATATCACAAATATTGTCACCTCTCTTCCTCACATGTTGTCAGAACTAGACATCCTTGTTGTAAACAAAACTAGCTATGAAGAAAAAAACTATGCATTTTTTGTTAGTCGAACACATGTCCATGCAGCTTTGCAATTCAAACTACAAAACGACCCATACTACAAAGATGTCCATATTAACCAACTTTCCCTCTCTGCTTTGCCTATTTCACCTACCAACATTTCCAACATGCTACACCATATCAACACAGCTTCCATCGAACTCCATGAAGCCATTCCAGAAATTCCTAATTTTGAACTTCCCCACTCATGCCCGTCTGACCTCCACCCATCCTCCTTTGTTTCAACTCTACCAAACTGTCATTTTGAACTCGATGAAATACTTGCCTACATAGATTCGTCCAATTCAACAACCACCCATTCACTTCAATGTTCGACCATTGGCCTCTCCCCAATCAATGAATACAACACAGAGGGCCTATTCTCCATGGCCTTCCCCACCCTCTTCCCCACAAGATCTACCATGATTAACCAACCAAGAATTGCAAAAGTGGATATACAAGAATACGCTTTGCATCTAATGTGCTACAATGACAATCGTTTTGCACAGCATCCTCGCTTCCGATATTACTTGTACAACCTTATCATGCGCCATCGCAGCCAAGCAACTGCCTTTGTCTTCATTAAAAGGGACCTTTCAAACACCCTTCCAGCAACAGTCGCTGACCTTCGCCACCAACTCCAACAAACCCCACCTTGCACCATTCCAGACCAAATTATGTGTTTCGGGTCATCCTTGCGTGTAAGCCGTTCTTTCTGGACCAGGTCTAGAGGGGAACTTACGGACATGATCATTCAAATTGGTACCCGTACCATATTCTTCACACTAATTGCAGCTGATAAAAAATGGCCTGACTTGCATAATTTGATGCCTTCCAACCCTCCATCCAATTCAAATGAGCACACTTGATGGAGAATCCAAAACATTGTTAGAAACCCACTTCGTGCATCTCAATATATCCATTGCAGATTCACAATATTCCTAGAAGAGGTCCTACTTAAAGGATTCCGTGTAAAGGAAGCCGTTCTTTCTGGACCAGGTCTAGAGGGGAACTTACGGACATGATCATTCAAATTGGTACCCGTACCATATTCTTCACACTAATTGCAGCTGATAAAAAATGGCCTGACTTGCATAATTTGATGCCTTCCAACCCTCCATCCAATTCAAATGAGCACACTTGATGGAGAATCCAAAACATTGTTAGAAACCCACTTCGTGCATCTCAATATATCCATTGCAGATTCACAATATTCCTAGAAGAGGTCCTACTTAAAGGATTCCGTGTAAAGGATTACTGGTGCAGGTATGCATACTATTCCTTCCTTCTCTTATCTTTCATTACTTTCACTTCCATGCATCCAATCTTACTATCTGTCCCCTTCCTTTATAAGGTATGAATGGCAACATCGCGGCTCCGCACATATCCATGGGTTTTTGTGGCTTCCAAATGCACCTGCTATGGACAATCTCGATTGGACCAACCCCACAGTTGTCCACGCGGCTACAGAATTTTTTGATAAGTACTGCACTGCTTGGAACCCTCGTCCGCTTCACAATCGAGCTCCTAGAATAAATCATTCATCTCTACAAGATCCATGCCTCCTTAGCACACATGAAATATTTACAGGCAACCAGTTACAAGACTATGAAAAAGTCCTCAATTCCGTTCAAAGACACACAAATTGCCACTCTTCTACATGTTTACGCAAAAGAAATTACGCTGCAACTTGCCGCTATGGAGCCCCATGGGAGGTTCGCAACACCTCATCTCTTCACATTGATGGTTCTGGCAAAAAAGTGTACTCCCCTGCTAGAAATGATGACAAACTCAACGTGCACAATGCTCAGCTACTTGCAATATGGAGGGCCAACATTGATTTTCAACTAGTTCTCTCACGCCATGCTATGTTGAACTACATTTCAAAGTATGCAGCAAAATCAGAGGCAAAGTCTGAAAGCTACTACCAAATGCTCTCACGCCTCTCACAGTGCTCCCCCCCGGATGCTCCTACTATCACTATCGTCCGCAAAGTCCTCACCGAAATTGTTGCTGATCGAGACATTGGTGCACAAGAAACATGCCACATGCTACAAAAACTCCCACTAACAAAGTGTAGTCACTCTTTTGTCTCCCTCAATGTAAAAAAACAAGTCTTCAAACGTGTATCGCATGAATTAGATGGTCATCTTCCATCAACACCTTTCATCGCCTCCTACATTCAAAGACCACCTGCACTTGAAATTTTGTCTCTTATTGAAGCTGCACGCTCCTGGTCCTTCTCCGCCCATCGAAAAACATCACCATGGAAACAAATATTCCCTCCCATGGTTGTCCGCATTCTTCCTCGTTACACCTCCATTCCATTGAAAGAATCACCATCCTATGTAGACTTCTGCTGGAGCAAACTCCTTCTATACTTCCCTTTCCGTAGCCTCCCTAATGATATTGGCATATCCGATGCAAGAATTGTTGCACACTGGGAAGAAATTAGACACACATATCAACCTTGGCATGTTTATCGCAAACCATCCACCCCGGACCTTTCCGACTCTATCTGTTCATCCCCAAACAACCCTCCCCATGACCCCACACTTGACATGCATGAATGGCAATTTCTCTCTCAACTCCACCCAGGTAACAACCTCCTCCTCGATGAGCTTGAAATGCTTGGCCATCGTGAGTTTGACACAAACCATAATTGGGGCCACTCTACAATCCCTCCACACTTACAAGAAACCGCGATCCACTTCATCGACTCCACTCGCTCCTCCACAAGATCCCACCAACTCCTAACTCCATTTGCACATTCCCTTTCCTCCTTGTCCCCAAGCCAAACCATTGCATTCAATATCATCTTCTCGCACTTCCGCAACAACATTGCCAAAAAAACACTACACATGATAATACAAGGCACTGCTGGTACCGGCAAGTCGTTCCTAATTGAGTTCTTAAAAAATGCATTCCTTGAAAGCTCCACCATGCAAAAATTCCCCCTGCTACTACTTGCTCCTACCGGTGTTGCAGCATTCCACATTAATGCTTTGACGATCCACTCTGCTCTTCGCATCCCTATATCCTGTATGGAGCCTTTAGAGGGTCAATCCCTCCTAAACCTTCAAGAAAAACTTCAGCATATTCATTACATTCTAATTGACGAAATGAGCTTCATTGGTCCTAAATTTCTTTCTCAAATTGATGATCGCTTGCGCGAGGCATTCCCATCAAATAGAAATAGCCCATTTGGTGGACGTTCTATAATCCTTGTGGGTGACCTTGGCCAACTACCACCTGTAAAAGACACGCCAATGTATGTAGGCAATTCTCGTGGCACTGCACTTTGGCAAAGCTTCACTACTGTGGTTACGCTTGCAACAGTTTTTCGACAACAAGGAACAAGTCTTGCACAAATTTCCTTCCGCGAACTCCTCTCCAACCTTCGCAATGCAACACACACTGTTGCTGATTGGAATCTTCTTATGACACGTTCAAAAACAAATCTTCCTAAAGCCGAAGTCCAATCATTCTCCACTTCAATGCATCTTTATTCAACAAATGACGCTGTTGACTTGCACAATAATCAATGTTAAAATTATTAAATCAGCCAGTTGCACATTGTTATGCTGCCGAAAAGAGGCAAATAGAAACTACCCAACCAAAAAATGATCAATTATCAAAGAAAATACTCCTTTGCATTGACCAACGTGTTATTCTCAGAAGCAATCTTTGGGTTGGCGCTGGTCTTATTAACGGTTCGCTCGGCATTGTTCGTGCAATCGTATATTCACCAGGTTGTACACCACCAGAACTACCATCCTTTGTTGTAGTTTCCTTCCCTCACTACACTGGTCCACCATGGGATCCTTTGAATCCTACATTTGTCCCAATCCCCCCCATCACAAGGGGTTCACGCACACAAATCCCTCTCGGAATGGCATGGGGCTTAACAATCCATAAATCGCAAGGCATGACACTAGATAAAGCAACAATCGACATCGGCAACATTGACCGACAAGGGCTCACTTTCACAGCTATCTCAAGAGTTCGCTTGCTGAATGATCTCTGCATCTCCCCTGCCTTCTCCTACTCACGCTATTCACGTATGCAGGACAACCCTTACATCATGCGCAGGAAACAAGAAGAAGCACACCTTGCATCCAAATCTATTATTCACACTCCTTGAAAAACTCCTATTATTGGTACCTTCTATTCACTTGCATTCCACTTTTACTTCTTTCTTCTTGTTCCTCATAATAAGACCTTGCAAATTTCCTGCTTCATTTACATCTTCACTTTCCAATATCATTTCAGCTCATATTTGTTCCTACTATTTGTTTCTTATTATGCTTTTCATTATTAGTGTCAAATTTTTACATGTTCACTTATATGCTTTTCCTTCCCTTGCAGCAACTATGGATCGCAGGTACCTTTCTCAGCTCAACAAATTCTATGAAGAAATCACTCAACAGGAGAATGCACTCCTCATTCTACAACAACGCTTCTTAGTTCGACCTACTCTACCACTATACCGTCTGCGCCCAACCTTGAAACTACTCCATAAGATCAAAATATTCATTCGTCGCCTCATTCATGTGCATGAAAGAGATGCACACAGGCAACTTCGAGCATACTATCTTAGTCGCGTCCCGGGTTTGGACGTCAATTGGTGTTGTCGCTGTCGGGCAACCCCCTGTATTTATGACTAGATTGCAACCAAACACCTTTCATGCATGATCATTCTACTATGCTAACACTTGTTCCTCCTTTCTATTCCAAAGCAATTTTCTTCTATACTTAACAATATCACTCTTACTGTTTTTGCTTGTACCATGATGTAAAACTGCCTACTACTTCGAGTTTTAATAACATGTAAAACCTTTTTACCATTACATTACTTCAAATCAAGTGAATGATGCCTTCGCAAAAATCTATACGATGCACAAGAATACCCCCTCAATGTGCTATGCTATCACTTGCTCCTCCTTTTTGTTCCAAATCTATTCTTCTCTAAATTTAACAATATCACTCTTACTCATTTTGCTTCTACCATTATGTTAAACTGCCTACTACTAGGACTTTCAAAAACATCTACAACCTCTTTACCATTACATTACTTCTATACAAGTCAATGATGCCCTCGCAAAAAAAAATATATACAGTGGACAACAAATCTACGGTCTACTATATTGTATACTATCTATTTTCATCATATCAATTATGCCTACATAATTAAATCTCAAAAATTACTTCCTTTATATGCTCTCATTTTATACGATTATAAATTGATTCACAACCAAACCTATTCTTCATTTTCAATTACTTTGCTTCTAATTTAAATTACATTCGTGCAAATATCAGTAACTTACTTCTACTATTATTAACACATAATGATTTAACATAATAACCACAAAATCATAAAATGTAACTCATCGAGATGAAATTACCTACCTTCTTTCCACCTCCAACTTGAGCAAACAACATATTTTATTTTCATCGTTTTATTTTCATCATGTTCCCTAACATGTACCACAAAATGATTCAACTCTCCTCCTTCCCTCCCTTGCAGCAACTATGGATCGCAACTACCTTTCTCAACTAAACAAATTCTATGAAGAAATCACTCAACAAGAGAATGCACTCCTCATTCTACAGCAATGCTTCTTGGTTCCACCTACTCTACCACTATACCGTTTGCACCCAACTTTGCAACTACTCAAGAAGATCAAAATATTCATTCGTCGCCTCATTCATGTGCATGAAAGAGATGCGCAAAGGCAACTTCGAGCATACTATCTTAGTCGCATCTCGGGTTTGGACGTCAATTGGTGATGTCGATGTTGAGCAACCCCTTGTATTTACGACTAGATTGCAACCAAACACCTTTCATGCATGATCAGTCTACTATGCTAACACTTGTTCCTCCTTTCTGTTCCAAAGCAATTTTCTTCTATATTTAACAATATCACTCTTACTATTTTTGCTTGTACCATGATGTAAAAATGCCTACTACTTCGATTTTTCATAACATGTAAAACCTTTTTATCATTGCATTACTTCAAATCAAGTCAATGATGCCTTTGCAATAATCTATACGATGCACAAGTATACCCCCCCAGAATATCACTCTTACTCATTTTTCTTCTACCATGATGTTAAACTGCCTACTACTAGGACTTTCAATAACATCTACATCCTCTTTACCATTACATTACTTCTATACAAGTCAATGAAACCCTCGCAAAAAAAAAAATATACAATGGACAAAAAATCTATGGTCTACTATATTGTATACTATCTATTTTCATCATATCAATTATGCCTACATAATTAAATATCAAAAATTACTTCCTTTATATGCTCTCATTTTATACGATTATAAATTGATTCACAACCAAACGTATTATTCATTTTCAATTATTTTGCTTCTAATTTAAATTATATTCGTGCAAATATCACTAACTTACTTCTACTATTATGAACACATAATGATTTTACATAATAACCACAAAATCATAAAATGTAACTCATCGAGCTTGAGCAAACAACATATTTTATTTTTGTAGTTTTAAATCTAAATATTCATGTAATCAATCAATAACAGATTTTACCCCTCATAAATTCACATTCATCATGTTCCCTAACATCTACCACAAAATGATTCAGGTCTCCTCCTTCCAGCGTTCATGGAACGAATTTAAAATTATGAACATTAAAATTATGAATTAAAAGGAACATGATGAACATTGTTTTCTACCGCATGGAACGAATTAAAATTAGACACGTGTTTGTATAATGTCCGTTCAACGTCGCCGCCAGCTGCACCAGTTCCTCCTGAGCCGCCAACTGCACCACTTCGCCTCCTCGTTCCCTCCGCTCTGCCTTATCTCTCCAACTGCCCTGTTTGATGCTGGGCACACTCTCCTTGTAAGGAACCGGTCTTTTTTCCTCACAAGGCACACGCATCCTTCTTTGGCTCCTCACCCCGGTCGTAGAAGGCGCCAACGCACAACTCGTGGGAGAAGAGGGCACGGAGCGCCCATTCGAGGAAGAGCGAATATTCCTGTTCACCTCGATTTCACTTATTGCATTTTTTTTGCATCAATCCCGCTTCCGTCTGCATTCTTGGTAGGACGAAATTTTTCTATGGAGCTCTGTTTGAGTCTCTCTGCAAGTTTGGCCGCAAGGGGATCCAAGGGATTCGATTTGGGGATGGTCTTTGAAGGTGCATTATTTTCTTCTACAGACCTGTGATTGAACTTGGAATTAACTAGTTGGCGGTTCAGAAATCCCGGGGAATGCGTGGCAACCAGATCTTCAGGAGTACCGACGCAGCAGTGCCTGCTAAGTTGTCCTGCGCATAGGGTAATCATAGAGACTGCCTCAGACATCAATCGGCTGATCGATGCCTTCTGCACTCTGGTTGCAACTTCACCAAAGACTCTCTACCACCATGGACAGTGGTATATGAAAGGTAAAATGTGTTATAACTGAAAAAGATGAATATTTTGTTCATTTGTGACTATATGGAATACTGGATTTTATTTTTAATAAAAAATAAAAATTATTAATTTAATATTATTAAATTTTAATTTATTTGATTTTATTTTTATTTAATTTTATTTTATTTGTTTATTTTTATTATTTTTAATCTTTATTTTAATTTATTTCTATTTATTTATTTATTTTATTTTTATGTTTTAATTAAAAAATTTATTTATCTATTTTATTTGTATTTTTAATTTTAATTTTAATTTTATTTAATTTTATTTCTATTTATTTATTTTATTTATTTATTCATAATTTATTATTTATTATTTATTTTATTTTTTTATTTTTATATGTGGATACATTTGAAATCTCTTGGGCCCACATCAACTTATAACACATGCCTTGTTAAATTATTTATTATTGAGTAGTTTTTTTGTTAGATAAATATGTAAATATGTATAAAAAATATAATTGGTCGAGAATAATTAATGGAATTGTTTTTAGTGTTTTTTGGGTGTTTGAATTACACTTCGATTGTGTAAAGGTTATTCATCAAATTCTTGATTTTAGATTATTATTGGATATAACGGAGACTGGCAATCTAGTGCTGAGATGGTGCAGTGAAGTGATTTACTGGGAAAGCGGAACTAAAGAGCAATTTTCTTCTTCAAAATCTAGTAACACCATTGGAGCAGTTTTACAAGGGATTGGAGTTTTTGGCCTCTTTGATAGACAGGGGACCATCATTTGGTCGAGATATAGTGAAGATTATACAGACCCAAATGTGAATTTGGGACTTTTGAGGTTGGATGCTGATGGGAACCTTAGAATGTATTCATGGATTGAGAAACTTCAGGTCTGGAAAGTGGCATGGCAGGCTCTGGAGAATCAATGTGATGTTTTTGGTACCTGTGGTTTGTATGGTGTCTGTAGCTTTAATTCCACAGGACCCTTTTGCAAATGCCCATTTGAGAGAGAAGGATCTAAGGCCAATGTTAGTTTGGAAATGGGGTCCGAAGGGGCCTACAGGAAACTGATGAAGTTGGGCAGTTGCAACGAGGGGAACACCCTAATGGTGATGAAACAATCACATGATCCATCAAACAACCAACAAACATGAAACAATGTCTAGTTACACATAATCTCATATGATCCGTCTTACCAGCCCATAAAAATTGTTTTATGGAACGTGGAATTTTTTCTAAGCACTAAAAAGCATGGATTTTCAGGTTTCATGTCAGTCCCAACTTATGTTGCCTCTTGATTTACTTATTTCCAAGTCATAAAATCCTCACAAGTATTCGTAGTTTGAAGAACATAAGTAAATTGGGCACTTTTTTGTGAATGTTACAACCAATGCAATGGTCTCCCGTCAAATTAAGATCTCCTGGGGGAGCAATGATCCATTAAAAAAAGAGCACAATCATCCATAGACAGTGGGGCTCTAATAATAACAAAATAACACTCGCAATGATAAAAAAGAACACATTCACCCATAGACAATGGGGGTTTAATAATAACAAAATAACAATCATGTTTAGACTGTAAATGTGCTCCCTCACACATTATTCATTGCTATAAGGACAACGACTTTCAAATCTGAGAAAAAAAGAATAACTTTCTACCAGAGGAATAAATACACTACCCAATGATTACTTCCCAAACAAAAAGACTACTATGTTCTATGCTTGAATCCTGATTTACTGCCTCCTAGTGATGCTAATCAACAAAATTGACAGACAACAAGATTCAGTAATGGAGATTCAAACCAACAATCTAAGGAATTAGTAGTGCATTGCTCGGTATATATACATCTCACTCAATAACAAAAGTTGCAAATTAGTTGTGGGAGCCGAATCCATCTCCACCCATTCATAACACATTATCATAATAACAGATTATCACATCGAATCACAAAAAATAAATTGGTTTATTGTAAGAGCATAGCCAACAGGTAGTGACTGAGCTTCATGAACTGCAGAGAATGTCCTGCACTAAGCATTAATACAACACCAAAAACCCAACTCGGGAAAACTAGCCTACAATGGATAAGCTTTGTGTATTATTATCAGTGTTTTAAGAGAATTGCACAGTATGACTATGTCAAGGGTATCAGCATTATGCTCTGCAGGAAATTTAAGCGTCTCTGCCAAACTATGTTCCTATTACCTGGATTCTATAGACAAATTGGGGTGTTTCCAGGTGGAATTCAAAAGGAGCATTGTATTTTACATACTCAATGAAATCAGTCCCAATCATCATCAAATGCAATCATCATCTACTTAACAAACTACAAATTTCACATGAACTATCTTCCCAAGCGTCTTTCAAAGCAAACTGCCTCTTGATATTACTTGTTTCCAACCCATAAAATTCTCACACGTAGATTGGGTAGATTGGATATTTATCATATTTTGCATACATTCAAACAAGTTTCCCAGGAAAAGATAGAGATGGGAAGATAAAACGGGACTCGAATTGTACAGCCACCAAAAAGAACTATCATTACTTTTTTCATGCCATATCGAAAGCTTATATTCACTGTAAATCCTCCCTAGTGTGGGGAGTACAATATTTGAGGTCTGACCAACATTTCCCGTTCGCTTGTGCAAACACAACAAAAAACTTATTTACCAGCCAACAAGTTTGCAGAGATTATTTCTCAGACAATAGGCCATTTATAAAAACCTCCAGGAAAGCACAAATCAATTAACCAATCAATGTAATAATTGTGATACCTACACACTATCCCAAATTGCTTAAATCCTTAAAGGGACTCAGAATTGTGATTTATCCAGGTCCTCAAAATAAGGATGATCTAGTGCCTTCTTTGCTGAGATTCGCTTGGATGGCTCATAAACCAGCGTTTCCTGCAAATAACCGAATTTAAATTTCTTTGGTTTACTATTCCAACAAAAAAGCAAAGAAACAAAGAAAAACAAGGTTTGAGGGAGAGAGTAAGACTATTGCAGACAACAGATCTAAACCTCTTGGTTCCAAGTCTGGAACAGAACAACTTATATCTTGAGGTTTCCATTCGAGGTAGATATGACAGTCCTTCAATTTAGTCACTCCTGGCCACACTTCTTCATTGGGAGTTCCTAGAAACCTGTTGCATGCAAAGATTGGAATAAGTTATGGCGCATCAGAGAAGAAAATCCAATAATCAAATATAGTCTCTTCTTTGTTGAAATCATAACCTGAAAATGTTCATAAGTTGTTGTACTTCAGAATCTTTCCTCCTCACGATGTGTATGACTATTTCAACACCAAGGATTGCATGGAAAATTGGGTCGAGGACAGGTCCTGTGTTGCTGCAACAGCCTTGAATGATGGGTTCGGCATCTGCAGGATCAAGAGGACTAGTTTCATCAGTGGATATCATTACATCTCGGTTCCTGCAATCTCATTTGTAAAGGTATGCCTTACACCAGAAGCAATAAACAATCAGATTATTTCCATGTATCCTCAAACATCAAATTCAGACTCATCTTCCTTCTCTTCATTACCTTCAGTTTCAAGCATACATGGTCGCATCTGCATTGTAAGAGCAGTCTTGCCAATTGTGCTTTTTTTCTTGCCATACAAGTAGGAATAAGTTGGTATGTTTTTAAAAGAAGAAGAAGAATGTAGGGGATGCTTTTTGTACATCAGTGAAGAGCATGTTTAAACTGTTAGTATATATGGCTCTGGATCTCTCTGTTTTGCATATTTAGATTTGGATTAAGCAATTATTAAAATCATGTTTTTGTTTTAAAAACATTTGGTATATAATGCTGTAAAAGCATAAACAAGAAGCAAAATTGTTGTCAAGGAGCATGTATAGAGAGAGAAAATGTAGAGACTATATTATGGAGTAAAAACAAGCTAATCATGCCCTTGTTCATTGAAAGAGTAAATGCCTTCTAAAAAAATCTACACTTTAATTTGTAAACATACAGAAAAATCGAGGTAAGTGCATGTGCCCATTAATGTATGGAAAGACCCAAGGCCAAACAATGAGCAATGGATTTGAAACATGTTCTCCACCTGCCATAATTTATGGATAGATAGCCCCCAGTGTTTGGGAACTACTCTCTAAACAAGAAATATGAATTATCTGTAATTGAATTTTCTTGTGCAATTTTTGAAGTTCCGTGGAAGAGTTCACAACTCGATACATTATCCCAATGGAAAAAGCTAAAGAGCACAACACAAGGGATGTACCTCTCATATACCACAGCCATACTAACTCGCTGGGATTATTACTCATGAAAAGCAGGTTATAAATGGGCAGAAAACAAATGGATAGCATAACCTAGTTTGGCAGTAAGTACCTGGTAAGACCACGTCTGGAAGCTCAAATCCATTGGAGCGTTTCTAAGTCCCGGAAATTTCACAGGACCATCTATTCCCGTCGGCCATGTATCAAAGAAAGCTCCGATGTTCTATTCACCAAAAAAAATCAATTCACATTAGTTCATAGCCTCAGTAATAGATAAATTTTAAGTCCCTACTCATTTAAAAGCAATAAACTTTACTTTCAATATTTATATCCTCTAAGCGTTCAGGTATGTAATTGAACCTGGAATCCAACTGTCATGCTTAGTAGGGCAATATGATTCTCTCCAGCCTGCAGTGCAATCGGCTTCTCAAACGTAAACCCCCATTTCGAATAAGCGTGGATGAGCGGTCCCAGAGTAGCTCCCTTAAACGCAGCAGCTGCCAGGAGCAGTGCAGCCCTTTTACCCTACAATAAATCCCAATCATTCACCATTGAAGAATGATTCAAATAAAAAAAAAACGGCCTACATGATCAAAGAATTAAAGAACTTACCTCATTGTTCGAGTTAGAAGGGACGGATAAGATCCCGATTACACAACCAATGCAAGCAAGCCCCGTGAGGAGGCTGCCAATATTCAACATAAGATGTAAATAAACCCCGACAGCTGTTGTTACCAGGGCACATCTAAGCGACAAATAAACCTTATTCAGATGACTCTGCATGGTAGGGCTGATCTTTTTCATGTTCTTCAAAGCATTGTAATCCCACGAAGACTGACCGAAACCCTGGTTAGGGAATCCTCCGCCATAATAAGAAGCGTATGAAGCCATTTAAACGCTCAGAATTCAATAGAAAAAAACCTAATACAGAGAACTGAGAAACCTAAAGAAAGAGTAGACGAAACGATTGCAAGAACTGTGAATTGGAGATGAGAAATCTAGATTAATGAGCCAGAGAATGATGTTGTAGAAACAAGTATGGGCGGAGAACAATTCAATGCAGCAGGTACAGGTATGGCCGAGTAATAAAAACCCATCCACCTTGTCCAGTATTGAAGAAGTCATCAAATATTGAAGATGCCGCTTCAAGAAGCGCATCTGTTTCCTCTGCCAATCTTAAATCCATCTCTACTTGCTTCGCTGCTTCTTCGGCCAAGGAAGACATGGCGTCTGCTTCTGCCAATTTCATGGCAGCAACCATCGAAGCTTCATTTATCACATCCACCGAAGAAGCATCCATGCCATTGGAGCATACCTCCATCAACCCATCAAATGGAACCAGAGGCCCTGCCACTGCAGGATTAACCTCTCCCAAATATTTGAGCATGTAACTGTTACGAACCCTCAAAATCTTTTCTTGCGAGACTAACTGCTTGAGCTTGGAAGAGAGTGCCCGCCTGAAACTTGGGGGCAATTGGTGTCTCTCCTCCATGAAACTTGCAATAGTGGTAACATCCGTCCTATTCGGATCTCGCAGAGCTGTATCGTAATCACACCTCGGCGAATGATTCCTCGCAGCAGTTGATGTTGAAACACTCTTAGGGGAAGAAATAATATGATCCGAAACTGCTGCTACTGCAGAGAATGTTGTTGCAGGAGACTAAGGGGCAGCTGAAGAAATAGGAACAGGAGCAAGGGGCTTTTGTCTAGGGGTTTTGGAACCCTGGGCAGCAGGAGTCAAACTACTTATAAGCTTGTGCGATTTGTCTTTCAAATCGACATTGGAACGAGCTGCAAGATAGGCTTCAAACTCTGGGTCTTTGAGAATGGTCCTCCACTTACCAGTCCCATTCTTTACGACGCCTACTCGCAGAGCACTCTCCTCTTCAGAGGTCGATTTCAAGTTCTCTCCAGCACAGAAATGAGAAAACGTGGTCCACTTCACGGCTTTGAGAATTGGCACTCTGTAAGGCGCGTACTCCGTCAAAGGTGATTTCAGAGCCTTCATGCCCAGATCCTCGACTGGCTCGCAGAAAACAATCCCTATTCTAAAGAGGCATTCCAGCTGTTAGAAGAGGCGTAATTTTCCGTCAAACATGACTCCGCAGGCGATCTGGTGCAGAACGAAGGCGAGCCGTCGGATTCCTGAAGCAGATGTTGCCGAATCTGACAGATGACCAACACGTGGTGGAATATTATTGGTTCCATGCGCGATAGAAAAACTGGTTCTCATTGGCTGGGGTGAACAGTGTTTGCTCACCCCAAGCCCGCAATGGAAAACGCCTCCAGCGTAACTAAGTATGTGTGTTGATTTCTTTGGTAATGTGTTGGCATTGATGAAAAGTTAATTTAATATTTATATAGTTTAGGAGACACATTGTTGGTTTAGTGTTAGTGACTGTTTTTAATTATATACTTAATCATTATAGTTAAGATTTAGAATGGTAAAAAAATGTTTTTTTAATTATAAGTTTAAATTAATTTAAATTATATGAAAAAATTAATAAGTTAAATTGGGATATATATATATATATATATATATAAAACTAAAATTAATGAAAAGTTAATTTAATCTTTCACTATATAGTTTAGGAAACACATTGTTGGTTTAGTGACGATTTTTAATCATATGCTCAATCATTATAGTTAAGATTTAGAATGGTAAAGAATGTTTTTTTAATTATAGTTTTAAATTAATTCAAGTTATATGAAAAAATAGGTTGAATTGGGATATATATATATATATATATAAAACTAATGAAAATTTAATTTAATCTTTCACTATATAGTCTAGGAGACACATTGTTGGTTTAGTGACGATTTTTAATCATATGCTCAATCATTATCGTTAAGATTTAGTCAAAATTTTAAAAATTACATTACAATATAGTTATCATAATGGATATGAGAGCACCTTTGCTTCCAATAAATTATTAAAAACAATTTAAAATTTTATACACCATCAATATATGGCTTTTGAATTAATATTTCCAGAAATTTTAATAAAAAAGCATCATAATTACACTGCAATTTGTAATGGTTATAAAAATATTTAAGTTAGGTTAAAAATAATGTGTTTATTGTTAGAATATCCGTATAAGCTAAGTGACAATAATACATAGGTTAATATCATGAGTTCTTAATACCATGAGTCAATATTAAGAGTATTTTTTATTTTTATTTTTCCTTAATACCATGAATTAATAATAAGAGTATTTTTTTTTAAAGTTACTTTTATTTTGCCGGATCCGGCTGAATAAAGTTTTGACGGGGGAGCGCTACCCCGCGCATTTCCCCATGGAAAGAGCCTGGGCAGCCCACATGGCTCCCGGCATATGTAATAACTCTGCAATTAATGAATTCGTTCGCGCGATATCAACCCACCTTGGTCGGCTCAATCTGAAGGAGGTTATGGCGGTGTTGCATTCTTCGATGGCTCAGATGAACGATGCAGATAAGGCCTCTGGTGCGGTGAGCGCGCCTACCCCGTTGTTCGGAATTTGCAGCTCTGGTTCGCTTGAGGCCAACGAGAAAACGTCGATAGGGCGGCGCTGTTCCTTGCAGGCCTGCATCGAGCCGGTTCCAGGTATTCATTATTCTCAAAGCCCCCACTGTCATTTTAATTTTATGTTAAGAGGTGGTGCGCTCCAGCGTCGTGAACCCCCGCCTGTTTCCCCCGCCTCTCCGGGTCTTTTCTGTCTCGCTCCACCTGCTGTCAATTTCACTACCCCCCTGGACCATTCTGTTTTACCTCTCGCTCCCGCTCGCCCCTGTGGTTTCGGTTTGGTAATGCCGCATCTCCGTGAAAGAATGAGGGCCCGACGTGGCCTCAGCCGAGGTGACAGTCGGCCTCCTCCTAGAAATTTTCCTTCTGATGATTCTCCGGACCCTTCTCTGACTTCGCGCGGTGGCAAAGGTCGAGGGCGTCGACGTGTTGGAGCTTCGGCTTCAGCTCCTGGAGCTGCCACCTTGCCCCCTCCCTCTCAGGCTCCTGTTCATGGTGGCACTTCCTCCCGGGCTGTCCCTCCTGCACCTCTTCGTCCTACCTTCAGACAATCCTCGCAGCATGCGGAACTCAAATTTTATCCCACCGCTTCCAATGCTGTCCTCACGGCCCTCATCTCCGTCACTCTGAGGGAGGAAATTCCCAATTACCCTCCCCCTTCTACGGCTTCTGCTTTCTTCTCTCCAGCTTCTGGAACCATAAGCGATGCGGTGCCGGGCTCCTCTCATCTCGGACCTCAGGAGAAACAGAAAAACGTGTAAGTTACTCAAGGGAGCAAGGACACATGTGACTCTGGCGAGGAGGACAGTCGAGAATATTTTGGCTGCAGAATCATTGAAGAACCTCCGTCCCCGACGCATGACTAGCTTCAGCACTGTGCTCCAGGTTTTTTGGTTCAGTTTCATAGTTTATGACAGTTTCTGTTGTTGGGACGACCAGCTCACACAGTGGTCCAAAAACAGTTGTTTTTATTTCTATGCTTTTACAGTTTCTAATTTTTTCAAACCGGTTTCCCGTACGCGGGCGGTTAAGACTTGTTGTTTAAAAGGACTGGTTTCCCGATATGGGCAGTCTAAGCACTCGGTGATAAGCTTGACGTTTATACACAGTGTTCAGGCTTCCACAGCTGACACTGTGTCTGAATTGTACTAGTTTCCTTATACATAATAGATTTAGTTACACTTAGAAAAAAAAAAAAGTTACTTTTATTTTTTATTTTATTAAATTAATCTTTTTATTTATTCTTATTCTTATTTTATTTTATTAAAATAATCTTTTTATTTATTCTTATTTTTATATAAATTGATTTGGTAAAAATTTTAAAAATTACATTACAACATATTTTACAATTTTATATATCATTAATATATGGATTTTGGCTTAATATTTATAATTTTTTTAATAAAAAACATTATAAATACAATGCAATTTGTAATAGCTATAAAAATCTTAAAGTTAGGTGACACTAACCTAAATGGTTAAAAGTAAGAAGAAATTTTATACAAATTTTATACACCCATTATATATGGGATGACTTAATATTATATCTATATCTATATCTATATATATATATATTTACAATTTAATAACTATAAAAATCTCACAGGAAGAGAAATAACATGATTTGAACTAAAATGATTTTTTGGAAGCAACATTTTTTTTTTCATACATTCTCAATGTATCAAATTAAAATTTGGTGGACATGCATCTTAATTACAGTGTAGGATGTATTAACTATACACATCTAACATAGAAAACACATGTTAATGTGGTTATATTAAAGTCAATTAATTAATTACAATGTAGGATGTAATAACTATACAGATCTAACATAGAGAGAAAACGCATGTTAATATCATTATATTAAAGTCAATTAATTAATGGTGGGTGTATGTTGAAAATAATAACTTATGTGTGCAATCTAAGTGACAATAATACAAATGGGATAGAAACTACGAAACATCCACCACTTCTATGAAACATCCACCAATTGTTCCAGGCTTTCAAAGTAACTGCTTGCTAGTGGATATGCTTCTGGTTCTGCCTTTGCCTCAAAGGAAACGTGTAGAGATTTGAAAGCACAACTACAACTACATGCTAGTAGTTCATTGTTTCACCCATGAGAGCTTATTCTTAATTACTAAGCAAGAAAGAGGCAACATTCTAAGAATTTGAACCAACAAAAATGAAAGTAGGTGCATCAATGTAAATATCTGAAAACCGGCAAGATTATGAGAATAGAAAGATGAAGCAATATGTTGAAGGTTCTGAGCTAGAATGAGGTCATCTTCCATGGATTTTTTCAGATGTTATTTTGTCGTTCATATTTTGCAGGAAACATAACAAATATAGTAGTTGTGAAACCATCTTATGTCAATTTGGAGATTTTTTATGCCAATTAAGAGAATGGCTATTGTTGGAATAGTCACTACTGAAATCAACAAAATTAGATCCTTGTATATTTCAGGAAAAAAAAAGGTATGGGTTCGAGATGTCTGGAAGGTTCTAACCATAGCAGTATGGGTAACTCACCTAGCAGTATGGGTTCGACTGAAGGGGTAGGTCGTGTGTTTGAACCATCTGCATTATTTAAAATCCCTGCAACTTTTGGCACAATACAAGAATCACAAGTCATTGGTTCGAGATACTTGGGAGGTTCTAGTCGTAGTGGTATGGGTAACTCACCTAACAGTATGGGTAGGTTGTGGCTTCCACCAATCCAATTTGACACCCTTCATGTGGATTCCAGTGACTGTCTTAGTCATTCCTTTGGGTAAGCAATTATACAGTAGATTTTGAAAATTGTCTATGATTAATTGTCAGTGTCTCAGACAAAATTGGATGGTTGCTAATTGGCTCAATTGAAGTAATTTGCAGGGGTTTTGGCTTACAACAAGACAAATGCATATGTATGTGCACATTATGTGTGTTCCAACAATTACCAATTACCAATGGCACCTGTTAGCCACCAATAAAATTTGTTATACCAAATGGTGGCTAAAACATTTTTGGAACCTTCAAGGAACAGGTTTTATTGCTAAAAAATGTTATCTCTTGAAGACTCTTGAAGACATCATGTCATTTTTTTCAATCGTCATTGCTGTTTCCATTTCAAATTTTGTTGATTCCATAAGAAAAATACTGTTGCAAAGGCCATTTTTCCCTTCCCTCCACCACAAAACTAACCTTCATTTTTTCCCCTTTCATTCTCATGGAATTCCTCTATTTTTCATTTTCCCTTATTCCCTTTTCATAAAATCCTTTTTACAGAGTTTAAAACTCCTTTTTGGACTCTGCCGAAACCCCAGAAACCATTGAAAACTTGAAAAAATTTCATTAAAAACTCCTTTTTGTATTATAGACTTAAGCCCCCTTGGGCTAAGTCTTAACCACTTCCCCATTATATTCCCTAGTGCTAGAACCAGGCGCTAAGCCATTTAATCGCTTATCGCATCGCAAAATTCCGAGCGCACAAGTCTTTTGGTTAAGTCAAAAGTTTCGATGTGATTAGCCCATTGTTTTATAACCCCCAATCGTATTATCATTCCATATAGAATAAAGGCCACGCAGTTGAGCGCCTATCCATTTCGTATATATAAACTCGCCCCAAACCATAAGAACCTTTGTATATCATAAAGTTTCGGTTCTTCATAAAATATTAAAGGGTTTCCGCCAGTGTGAGTTTTAAAACGATATTAAGTGTTGATCCTGAGCTGATCAAATGGCCTGCACATGATCGCATCGCATGTTCTGTTGGGCCAACTTTTGTGTCCCCTCCGATTGGCCTTTCCCCAATCTATCTTGGACCGTTGATCTCCTTCCCCCTTTCCCAGATCCAACGGCCCACATTCGCTCTGGTCATTAGCCTTGCCTCCGCTTCAGAACCCTCTGATTCATTTCCCACCGTCGATCTGATCTGTAGATCGACGGTCAACGCTCAATCGCATCGGCGCTGTGAAATTTCTTCCCCCCGCCGATTGAATGCCTCTGATTACATCTGGACTGTCCACGTGTCTAGATCAGATGGTCCAGATCGCATTTCCCGACTTTGGTATAAAAAATGAAGCCCTGCTCATAATTTTTTTCGGCCAATCCTGGCTGTTGATCTTTGCAGATCAATGGTCCTGCTTCAACCTTTCTCCGTCTGTATACTTTTTGTTTTAAAACACCAGATTTAAATCTCCACCATCGATCCCCTGATTAGATGGCCCATAACGAATCCCCACCGTTGGATGATGCCATCCAATGGCCACGCACCTCCCCACAACCTCTTAAGCAGTTTACCCAATAAACGTAGGATTTCATAACAGTTGTGTGATTTATGCAGGTTCAAATGAATTTCAAAATATTTTGAAAGAGAAAAGATAAAGCCAAGGGTGAAGATCCTCAAATCTTTTTTTATTTAAAGGGAAGATCATTCCAAAGGGTTCTACGCCACGTTTCATTAATGCTTCATGGGCATTGATGCCATATGAGCCCTATGCGGCCCTGCACATCAACAAGACACAATATTATTTGATCAAATTAAAAGCGTATCAGTGTCGAAGACAAAACACAGCAGAAACAGAAGATTGAAGACAAATTTGGGGGGATTACAGCTAATATTGATTATCAGAAGCCTAATCCTCCAAATTAAAACACCGTTAAAGAAATCATAATTTTTTATCAGACAGAAAGACCTCCACCGCCACATCAGAGGCAAATTGATTCCTCTCAACTACCACAAGCCACTTGTTACCTCAAAGAATTCAACAGAGGCCAAAGTTATTGATAAAAAAGAGGATATTTACCTTAGCATAGCCGAACAGTTAATTCTGGCAAAAGAAACTTAATGAAAAAAATATCAGCAGAGTTATTACATCTTGAAACAGAGCCTAAAAGTCAATAAAAGCTCCCACCGAGCTTAATCTTAAATGTAAATCAATTAATACAGTGAGAACATATGTAAACTTCTCCATTGAGCCCCTCAAAGGCCGAGAAGCCTTAAAGACTGTATTAAATACCCTTGGAGATATTTTATCATATCCCACCTCCTCATTCTTCTATAAATACTTCTATAGAAGATGAGAAAATGTTGGTTGCAGAACTTTGAAATATACTTGCGCTCGAAGCTTCTGATTGTAAATAGTGTTCAAAGGATCTTGAAGCTCTGCTTGTGATAGAATAGTTAGGCTGAGAAGTGAAGATGATTGCTAACCTGAAACATTGGACTTAAAGTTGTAACTGGTTTGAAGCATCAATACAAGTTGATTTATGCGATCCTGGTCTATGTCGACAGTGATGTTATTTCTTATTGTGAATTGTCATTTTAATTCTGTTTCCACTTTGTTCATCTTCTCTTATAAAGAACAACAAGCATAGAGTTATGATTTACTGTATATCAATACCCTTCTCTGATTGATAAGCTTTATCTAAATGTTCTCTTTTGAATTGTGTTATTTAGGAATGATTTAATTTAATTCAAGAAGTAGGAATGTTGGCATTCCCTCATCCTCCTGTCTTAGCTAATTGTTATTCTTGAAAGTTATTTTCATTTCATGTTAAGTAGAGATGAACTAAGGAAGATATGGTGAGCCCTGGTCCTAGTTTTATCCCAAAATACCGACTGAAAGTTTCCCTAGGAATGTGTTGAAAGCTGGCTAGTTTCGAAGTACTTACCAGATCTTAGACCATTATTTGTTATCATTTGTGCTTCCCCTTTGTGTTTTAAATGTTTTCTATTGAAAGTATATCAAAGGCTGGCTAGTTTCAAAGTACTTACCAGATCCTGGATTGCTTTTATGTCTTTCTTAAGTGTTTGTCAAAGGCTGGCTAGTTTCAAAGTACTTACCAGACCCTGGGCTGCTCTTTGTTCTTCATGTGTTAAATTCCCCTCTTGTTGTATCATTTCATTCCATAAATAAACTTTAAAGAGATCCTTAGGCATGGATGACTTGCCCCATAGACCACTCTTGAACCTGTTGTTTCAATTAAAACCCTATTATGACTCCATAGCCCAATGGACTAAAACCTCCAATTATCCATCTTTTCGGCCAAATCTTGTTCTATTTTCTTGCAACTTCTCACCTTTGAAACTCTTTGCATTTGGAACTTTCCACTTAAGCAATAATCATGCTCAACCATCCAAAACAAAAAAAAACCCTCGGCCTTCATAACTAGCCTAATATCATTACCCAAACTTCAAAGACAAATCCATCTTTGCACTTATTGGAGAGATCCCTCTCCGGATTCAAGAGGGCTAGATCCTAGAATCCCAAAGTGGTTGAAATGATGTTTCTCCCTGCTGTCAGACTTTTCCAATCTTGTTGATTATAGGGTGCCAACATCTTTGGCGACTCCACTGGGGACTTGAGTCGAATTTTCATCTTAGTTTCCCTTAAACTTCATAAAACCTTGTGAGTAAAAAGAAGCCTTTTCAAGCACTACCAAGTAATGGTAATAATGATGAAACTTGTTTGAATCAGTGACAAACTAGGCAAACCCTAGGATTCTCATAAGACTTTATCTAACCTTGAAGGATCAGCTGGCTTAGCCATAAGAGTAGACTCTCTTTGGCTCATAATTGTAGCTAAGATTTGAGACAGATTTAGGATGCTCTTAGCAACCAATAGGACTGAAAATAACTCAGAAAGCCCAAAAATATTTCAGATTGGTATTTAATAAACATGGTGGTGGACCATAAAACCTTTTACCTCCAAAAGAGCTAAAACTTCCACTTGGCGACTCCACAATCCTTAACAGACCTTAAGACTCCACTGGGAAGAACCCTTATCATTATAATATTATTCAAACTCAGTTAGAGGACTGTAGGATTAAAATTTTTGTGAAATAGATTAGTTAACCTCTTAAAGCCTATCATATCTGGTTGAACTTTTCTTATTTAGTTGGGTCTAAAAACAAAGCATAGTGGCTCCTAGAAAGATTCATACTAGAGCCTATCCTAACCCTGATCCACCTGAGATAGTTGATAACCCAGAAATTATCCTTAGGAAGTCTCCTAAGATAAAATTTTCAATTGTTTTCAGATCACCCTTGAGAGCTAATTCAATTCCCGAAGATCTTTCAGCTCTACAAAAATCACAAGCTGACTTAGTAAATCCATTTAGAACTAGGTCTCTTGGTGATTTAGATCAGCTAGATTCTGAGTCTTCACTTTCATCTCCTGAAATAAGTGAACATCCTGGTAGTAGAGAAACAACACCACCTGATTCACATTTCCTTTCCAATTTAGGTGTCTCTCATCCAAGATTAGCTCAGCAATCTACTGCTATTCCATCCACATCTGTTCACCAAACATCCACTGTCCAAACCACGCCACTTCAGCTCACTTTAAATTTTGTTAATACACCTCCACCACATATCATGGCGGCATAGTATGCTCCCTTAGTCCTTCCTGTTCCCTTAGTCAATCTTCCACAGGACTATCAGTCCAAAATTCCATTATATGATGCTAGTAATGCTACTACTGCATCACAACATGTGGATAAGATGAATGACTACTTTGACAGAAATGAAATAGATGATGATTCTGTCAAGCTTATATTATTTGCTCAGAGTCTGGGGGGAGAATTAATAAAATGGTTTAAAGGCTTAACCCCCCACAGTATCAACGATCTCCAAGCCTTCCATCAAACATTCTTAAACAAATGGGAAGTGAAGAAGAATCCTCTCCAAGTCCTTTCTGATTATAAGAACCTCCATAGAAACACTAGGGAAAGTGTACAAGCTTACTGCACTAGATTTAACAGTGTGTATAATGCACTTTCCCCAGATCTAAAACCTCCACAAGGCTCAGCTCTAAACAAGTTTCCTGAAGGGTTCAACCTTGAGATGGCCTATCAGCTGAGAGAAAGAGATCCTGCAACTCTTAAAGAGATGCAAAAAGGAGCTCTTGCTGTGGAAGTAAACTTAATGGAGAAAAGAGCAAGAATGAAAAATGAGAAGAGAGTGTCCTTTAGAGAGGAATCTACCCCTTCTACTTCTAGCTCAAAGATGGAAAAAATGATGGAGGAGATGATGAAGAGAATGAGCCTCTTTGAGAGAGCACAAGCAAGCCAAAATCAAACTGCTCCTCAAAATAGAAACCAGAACCAGAATCAGAATTTTAGAAGGAACCAACCTCCAAATAGACCTAGGGAAGATGATCAGAAGATAACTCCTCCCTTTCATCAAAACTATATAAGTGAGGTTGAGGACGCAAATGAAATAACATAGGAAGATGATATCAACATGTTGGGAGTAGATAATGATGACTTTGAGATTCATTATGATAGAAAACAAGGTCTTTACACACCTTATGATGACAAAAGAGATGATGATGAAAATTATTATCAAGACATGGAAAATGTCATCATAGAGTCTCAAAGAGAATATGACCTTAGAAGTAAAACTAGACAACACACTCCCGACACCAAAACCTATGACAAATCTTCACAAAACAACACTGTAAACAAACCCAAAGTTGTCAAACAGAAGGACAAAACAGTGGTTGTAAATTCTGATAAAGGTAGAGAGAAAGGCACTCAAAACAATGACAAACAGAGTGTAGACCTTAGCAGTACTATCACATCAGCTAGTACAGCTGTTAAAACCATTTTGTCAAATGTAAATAGAGCTAGTCAAAAAATAGATTGTGCTGACAGAGTGGAATTTAACAAGGCTGAGATAAGTGCTTCAAAGAGTCAAATTCCTTTCAGCCTGGAGCAGGAAATTTCAAAGATCAAAATCTCTGTTCCCTTGACTGAGTTAGCTGCCCAGAATGTATATAGGACCCAAATTTTGAAGGCTTTAAACATTGAAGAGTATAATGACACAATCAATCTTAACGATGACCAGCCAGAGCTTATATTTGGTCCAAAGATTGAAGGTAAGTATCAAGAGGGACCTATTCCTCCCTTTTATGTGAGTTTAAATATTCATGACAAGATTTTTCACAACGCTATGCATGATTCCGGGCTTCTCATAATTTAATTCCTAAAGCTGTAATGGAGAGCCTTGGTCTAGAAATCAACAGACCTTATAAATACCTTTACTCCTTTGACTCTAGCAGAGTAAAATGTTTAAAATTAATCAAATACCTCTGCGTTAACTTAGCACAGATCCCAGCCAAATGTTTAGTAATGGACATTGTTGTGGCTGATGTTCCCCCACAGTATGGAATGTTATTATCAAGATCTTGGGGAGCTAAGTTACAAGGGACTATGCAGATGGACATGACCTATGAGACCATCCCTGTGTTTAATCAGACAATAAGACTCTACAAGGAGTCCCATATGCAATACAAAGTTACAAGCCAAGACAAACCACAAAACTCTCCTTTGTATTCTGTAAATACAGACCTTGATTCTTTTATTTTGTTTAATGATGAAACACTTAGTGAACAAGTCACTTTAACAGAATTAATGGCCGATGGGGAGGAAGAGGAACACAACACAGAAGTGTCACAATAGTTTGTTGCATTTGAAAACTTTAGCAAACCAAACACAGGTCTTGAGCTACAAGTCATGCGTCCTTTGCTTTTAAACCTTGATAGTCAAGAAAACAACCCTCAACACAGTGAAAAAATTGAGGATCTGAAACAAATTCAACTAAGTATTGATATTCAAGAATCACCCAAGAGAACTTTATTTGAAGAGGACAACCACCAAACAGATGAAACCGAAAAATTCCTCTGTGAAGTATGAATTTTGACGGGTCAGGCACTAGAACTAACGCTGGTGCAGATGTATGGATTCGCAACACTGAAAAAAACCACACAGAAAGCATTTCCTGTAAATTAAAATTTTAGTGTTCTAACAACATAGCGGAATATGAATCCCTGCAGTTAGGCTTACGATTATTGAAAAAGTTAGGAGACAAAAGAATTAAAGCGTATGGGGATTCTGAGTTGATCATTAGGCAAGTCAATGGGGAATACAATGCAAATCACCCAAGACTTAGGGCCTATCGAAACGATGTCATGGACCTTTTAAAAACTTTTGAGGAGTACCAGGTAATTTTTGTCCCTAGAAAAAGAAATATCGCGGCCCACAATTTAGCCTTTGCAGCTAGAACATGCTTAACGCCATATGAAACCAAAGAATGTACAACTCAGATAAAATTTAGACCTACCATTCCTGATAATGAAAAGTATTGGCAAGTATTTGACGAAGACAAACAAATAGAAGACTTCATGCAATTCAGAAATGAATTTGAACTAAACAGTTCAGATTCAGATTATGATACAGACTGCAACACTAAAGAAAATTTTCTTGGTGAAGAAGAACTGTCTCCTGAACTTGCTGATATAAATCTGTTGACTAAAAAACCTAAAAATAAATCAGAGATGACTGCAGAGTTAGAAACAGAGGAGTTATAAATTCTGCAGTCTGAGCATCAGAGTTTTCCCAAGGGTCTGGCCCCTTTAGAAGAGTTGTTTGATTTTAACGATGTGGCCAAGAAGCCTAAACTGAAGCCTGTAGAGACTGAAGTGGAAGAGTGCAATATAGGTAGTAAACTTAAACCTGTGATGATTAAACTGTCTAAGACTTTACCAACTCATATTAAACTCAAATACATAGAGCTGTTTAAATAATTTTCTGATGTTTTTGTGTGGAGTTACGAAGATCTTAAGTCCTATGACATTGAAATAATATAGCACAAAATCCCTGTCAAAGAAAACCAAAAACCATTCAAACAGAAACTGCGCAGAATAAACCCTGTACAACTGCCTTTGGTTGAGAAGAAAATCAAGAAAATGTATGAAGTTGGTATTATTGTCCCTATTAGATATTCTAAATGGGTGTCTAATCTAGTGTCAGTAAGGAAGAAAACAGGAGAGATCAGGCTTTGTATAAACTTTAGAGACTTAAACAAAGCTTCACTAAAGAACAACTACCCTTTACCTAAGATGGACCATATTTTACAAAGGGTGGTAGGGTCTAGAAGAATTTCTTTGCTGGATGGCTACTCAGGGTAAAATCATATTTTAGTTCACCCTGATGATCAACTAAAGACAGCTTTTACTACACCATGGGGCACTTTCATGTATGTGAAAATGCTCTTTGGTCTAACGAATGCTGGAGAAACTTTTCAGAGAGCCATGGACATAGAATTCTCTGAAGAACTGGGCTACTTCATCATTATATACCTTGATGACGTTACTGTTTTTTCAAAGACAGATGAAGAGCACTTAGAACATTTAAGAAACGTTTTCGAGAAATGCAGGAAATTTGGGATATCTTTAAACCCTAAGAAAACACTATTTGGTCTCCAAGAAGGTAAAATTCTTGGGCACATTATTTCAGAAGAGGGTATTAAGATAGATGCAAAGAGGATTAAGGCCATATTGCAAATCTCTCATCCTCGAAACATCAAGGAGTTGCAATCTTTCATTGGAAAGATTAACTTCTTGAGAAGGTTCATCCCCAACTTGGCTAAGCTCCTTAGAAATATCACAAACATGTTGAAGAAGGAGCAAGGGGTAAAATGGACCATGGAAGCAAAGAAGTCCTTTGAACTGGTGAAACAAGCGTTAACCAAAACACCGGTTCTAATAAGTCCTGATTTTTCAAAAGATTTTTATATTTTTTCATTTGCATCAGAACATACAATAGTTGTTGTCCTTTTACAGAAAAATCCACAAGGACAAGAGTAGCCTATTGCATTCTTTAGCAAGGCTTTGAGGGATGCCCCTGTGAAGTATAACATTATGGAAAAGCAAGCTTTTGCTTTGGTGAAGGCTTTGAAAGACTTCAGAGTATGCCTTCATCCCAAATTTATTCGTGAAAGACATTCTAACACAGGACCCAGATGGTAAGAGGGGTAAGTGGATTGTTGTTGTTCTTGAATATGATTTAGAGATAAAACCCACTAAACTCATCAAAGGCCAAGGTCTAGCTAGGTTGATGGCTGTATCCAATTTTGAAGTTACTAATATTAATATGATTAATGTTTTGAATGATCAAGAGGAAATCTCAACTCCCATTATTGAAGACCATTTTATGAATTCCTCTTGGTATGATGATATTCTTTATGTTTTTCTTAATTTGAATACACCTCCTGGTTTGACAAAAACAAAGGCAAGGTTTTTGAAATTGAAATTTGTAAACTATTCCATTATAGATAGATGTCTTTATTGGAAAAATGCAAGTGGTATATTGCTTAAATGTTTTCCTGAGTGTGATGCAGAGAAGGTTAAGCATGAGTTCCATGAAGGAGAGTGTGGAGGCCACCTATACTGGAAGACAACAACCAACAAAATCTTAAGGGCTGGTTACTATTAGCCTACTCTTTTTCTTGATATACATAAGATGATAATTGCCTGTCATAAATATCAACTTTTTGAAGGTAAAAGGAAGCTTCTACCCCTTCCTCTGCATCCAATCACTGTTGAAGCCCCTTTTCAACAGTGGGGACTTAACTTCATAGGTGAAATCCATCCACCATCTTATGCTCAGCATAGATGGATTCTCACTGCCACAGACTACTTCACTAAATGGATAGAAGCCATCCCCTGTAGGCAAGCCAATGATTCTGTTATTATAAAGTTCATGGAGAATAATATTCTCTCTAGATTTGGCTGCCCTACCAAGATCATCACTGATAATGCAGCAGCATTTGGATCAAAGAAGATAGTTGAGTTCTGTCACAAATATCAGATAACATTGGGGCATTCCATGACCTATTACCCTCAAGGTAATGGACTTGCAGAATCCTCAAACAAGAGCTTAGTGAACATAATCAAGAAGTTGTTGGAGGACAATAAAAAGTCTTGGCACACAAAGCTTGTGCATGCACTTTGGGTTGACAGATTGACTTTGAAGAAATCTATTGGTATGTCACCCTACCAGCTTGTGTATGGTACTGATGCAATTTTTCCTACCAGCCTTGGTGTACCAGTTATGAAGTTGATTCAGGAGGTTCAGTCTGAAGATAATGACATGATCAGAAGGGTAAATCAGACTATTCACCTTCAAAAAACCAGAGAGGAGGTTTATAACAAAGCATTGCAGAAGAAGGACAACATCAAAAATCTTTTTGACAGAAGAACTAAGGCCAGAAATTTCAATGTTGGGGACAAAGTTTTAAAGTGGGACTCAAGGAGGGAAGACAAGGGCAAGCATGGGAAATTTGACAACTTATGGCTTGGCCCTTACTTCATTCATTCAACTGCTGGTAATAATGCCTTTTTCTTACAAGAGTTGAATGGAGAAGAGATGTTTGGGGGTCCTGTCAATGGCAGGATGCTCAAACATTACTTCTCTTGATCCATGTCATGTTCTTAAAAGCCTTTTTATATTTTTTCCATTATAAATAATTTAACGATCATTGTATCTGTTAGAAAATTAAAAATACAAAAAATAATGAAAGAGAAAGAGGGCATATCAGTAAAAATAATAAAGGTACAAAATTACACCAAAAAAGAGAGACAACAGGAAAGTGTGTTAGTCGCCACCTCTGAAAATACACTTAATTAATGGCACAACTTAATCATGACTAATTATTTAAATTTACCTGATAGGATATAATGATTTTCCGTGTCAGCTTTAATCTTGGCTTATCAAGAGATAGATTAGGAGTGAAATTAAAGGTTCAAACATGCTCAAAATATGAACCTAAGTTTCAAACAAGGATGACTCAAATCACATGCAATTCTCTGAATAAAAACAGAGAAGAAATCACCCTAATCAAGATAAGAAGAAAAATCAGAAACAAAGAAAGAAATGATCAATTAAAGTAAAACAGAAATAAGAAAGATGAAGGTAAGTGCTGAACTTTAGATTCTAAGTCTTCCATTTTGATCTAAAATTTTTGAAAAATAATATCTATGTGAAACTTGTTTTTTATGCCATAGATTAGCATCAAGTTAGGTTAATCTAATCCCGGACGGTATGCTTTAAATTTCGAGCAAATTAGACAAAAATATAAAGGATCATAACTTAACAGATTAGATTATGAGGTTTATGGACTCAATTGTTTAATCGAAATATATGTACATGATAGAATTAGATTATTTTTATACAAAAGAATAAATGCTAAAAAGAGTTTTCCAATCCAAGTGCACTTTAAAAGAAAGAAATGTTAGATCGTGATTAGTAGGTAGAAATAATATGAAGATCCATTGTTTCATGGTCGCTAGTTTCATATTTTCGTGAATTAAAAGAAGATCATCCAAGCAAGAAAGTTCAGCCTAATGGATAGAATTTATCACCGCAGAATGCCTAAAGTTCAGACGCCTTCTTAAAAGGCACTACATAATTACTTTTTGGTCATCTAACTTATTATCATTAGATGGACCTGCGTCATCGAGCAAGACCAGTTTTACCCTAAGTAAAATCAAGCCACTATCTTAAAATGAAAATCAAAGGAAATATTAAAACAACCTATATTTGATTGATTTTCTCATGGAATAATTAATTTAACCATAATTTAATTATTATCTTCAAATATGTTTAATCTAAAATCAAAGAAATTAATTAGATAAACCTTGTTTATCTTATTATTTTCTAGGAATAATCATTTAAACCTTTATTTAGATGATATTCCTGTTAAATATGCACAATCACTTACAAATAATTAAATAAATCACTATTTATTTAATTATCTTTCAACTAATTCTAAATAATTAAATAAATCATTATTTATTTGATTATCTTCTAACCACTTCCTTAAAAAGATAAATAAATCATTTATTTATTTATTTAACAATTAAGGGATTTGACCTAAGTCAAATACCTTTTCCTCCAACAAATAATAAAATATTCCATAAAAGTGGATCTAGACCGTTAACCCATGCACCAAGATTTAGAATGACCTAACATTTTGTTATAATGGTGTTTTCTAATTTTTTGCTTATTAGATCACTTTCAGATCTATGCACTTGGTCACCATTTTTCATTTTGCTCCACGAGCTTACTATTTTGGTTTTCGGATCAACTAGAGAGAAGAATCTTAGATCTGGCGTCAGACTTCCAAGAACCCATCCCAATCGAGGGGGAATTGGATACTCTTCGAAAGCTTCAGGTGCTCCATTAATACAAAATTTTTCGTACCTGTTTGTCTTGTCTATTGGTATATGGAGCAACCTGTTTTACCGCTTAATGTCTTTCCATACATAGACTGTATTTGTACTTTTTCTTGTCTAACTAGCCATAGACCAAGATATTTATACCACTTTTGTCATGTGGCTATTAGTTATGTTGAATAAGGTGGTTCAGACACTTTAGACAAAGGATCTATACTAACAAATGGCGCATCTACACGTTTTAAATTATGACTACTGTCATTATATTCTCGTGATATCCAACATTTAATTTAGGTTTTTCGTACCGTTTATTTTTCCCATTTTTATGTTGTTTTTTCACATAAACCTTAAAACATTAAAATTTTTAATCATGAAGTCGTCTTGTCATACAGGGGAAGTATTAATTAACAAGAATCGACGGCAACTTTTCCGGGGTAATCACGAGATAACTGGAACGTGGGTCGCATTTTTGGCTCAAAATCAGCAATTGATTTCAGTCAGCACTTTTCAGTTTTTTCACCAGATCAAAATGTCGAATCGTTGACCGCCAGTTTTTTAGTGATTTTTCTTCAGAATGCCTGGTTCTCATTGCATTGTTAGGGTTTTCCACCGTCTCACCGACCAAGTTGACTGCTTTTTACTCATCTAAGTGAACCCAGTTCTAGGATTTAGTACCCTCCACTTTTGTAGTTATTTAAATGTTTTAGCCGGCTCTGTTTTTCTAGGCTTCAAATTTCCTCTTTTTCCGCATCTGCGCCTCCTCGATCCTTTGAGATCGTACTCTTCTTCCTTCAAATCACCTCCGTTTTGTTTGGACCTCCTTGAAGGGTTGCCTCCACCTTACCCTTCGTTTTTGTCGAGTTTTTCCAGCCACTCGATCACTGGCCGATTCAGACTCCTCTTTTCAGCAGCCTTATCTTAATCCCCATCCTTTTTCATTCAGACTATTGGCTCTTTTCTCCGCAGGCGCCGGCAGATTTTTCCTTTCTTTTTCAAATTAGTTTTGAGAGACCCATCTTTCTGGGTTAGGAGTGATGCACAAGAAGTCGTTATTTTTTTGTTATTCTTTAAAGATTACATAACGTTTAGGTTTATCAGCTTACTTAAAGACAATTTTTTCTTTGTTTCAAAACTTATAATAAAATTAAAATTAACGACGCCACACACCCACCATAAGAAAAGAAGCGCTTTGTTAACACCTGGCCGGCAAAAGACTTAAAATCAATCGTCATCGCGACCTTTTTTCTGGTTCTTTGGACCTTAATTAATTTTTCGTTCTCGCCGCCTGCTGTTTTCTTCGTTACTGCGCCCGCGCTTTTTTCTCGTGAGAGATTTCTGGTTTTCATATTCAGTTTTTCTGCTGGCCCACCAGCTCACCGCCATTGTTGGAGTTTTTGGGCCTCCTTCGTAGTCTGCATCACTTTTCCTGATCCATCGCCTTTCCTCCGCCTTCGTCACTTACTTATGTCTCGTCTGTACTAACGCTAGTGGTTCTCTCGTCTTAATGCCGGCTCCCACTACTAGCGGAACTGCCACAAACTACCCCACCCCCGTCGCCACATTGCAGGCCTCAGCGCTTCCGTATTTCCATCAATTGACTAATGACCCCAGTATTCAATTAATAATGCCACCTGCTCTCATGAACAACTAAGCTCCTCTCGACATCTCTTGAAAGTTTATGGCCTTAATGGTTTATGATCTAACCAATCATGTCTCGATCTTTTCCACATGTAGTGTTCCCTCCAATTCCATTACCGATGACTCCATTTGTCTTCGTTGTTCCAACGCACGCCACTTGCCAAGCTTTGCAATGGTAAGGCGAATAAGTCAGCCTTGCTCCATACCACTTTTGGAGAGACTTTTGCCGTTTTTGTTGCATTTGTGCTCCTCTACATGAGCATCGGCACACGTAGTTCTTGACTTTTCAAGCAACTCTTCAACACGCCTTTCCGCCTATGTTCGTGAATACAAGAAGACGGAAGCAGGCCGGCTCTCGGGATCGGGCTTGGTGGACTCCATTTTTCACACTCCTTTCCGTCTCATCATAAAAGATTTTGCCTTCTTTATTTTTCAAACCAAGAAGTCGCTTTCCAACAGTTTTGAACATGACCTGATTTTACGTCAATTCGGTTATAAGCGATACCGTTCTCGATTCTCAAAGCCTTGGCGAATGCCTGGTACCTTATTCTGCCGGGATGGGGATTGTTGGAGTTTTTTCTCATCTATACGCTCAACTCTCGTGCTATAGCCAGAGGCTACCTTCCAAAGACTTCTTCCTCCTCCGTAGCATGTATCCGCATACGACAGCCTCCTTTTGCCCAACTCGCTTACCTCAATGTTTCAACCTACACATTACTCCTTGTAGATCCTGTACTGGTATGTTCTAGGCATATGCTTTCCTCCCTACTCTCAACCCCAAGACCAAGACGGTAGCCTCTCTCCGTAGCAAGTATTTGTGTCATAGTAGTTGACTAATCCCCCCTCTTCTTCTCAAAGAAGGGAGAGGCATCTAAACCAATCTGCCCCTGGCACTCATGACCTAATTCCGGGTGGGACCTAACACCCATAACCATCAGGTGCACCTAACCTGTCGGACAAAGGCTTGCCGCAATGCGGTTGCTAGCGGTGTTTATGGTCATTACACCTTAATGCATTGTCTCTATTACCCGTGACAGCGTGACAGAGTCTTCAATATCAGACGACAAAAGATGCCTCCCTCATGCTCCTCCTAATGTGGCTACCACTTCCAACAATTGCAGCTATCGATTCTTCTCAACAGGATTCGTATACCTAACCGCCTGACAAAATGTGTAGCCGCCTTCCTTTCCCTTGGTTCCTCCGACACGGGATTCCAGGATAAAATCATCCTAACCCACCGCTTTATCTTCACCTTCAAACTCGGCCCCGCCAAAGATTTGCCTCCGCCTCACCGCTTCCAGCCTCCTTCGTGGTTCTGCAGCCTTTCACACTCTGGTGTCTTCACATATCCTCAACCGAAATTTGAGGGTTCATACCAAGATACCGCGCCCACCACGTCGAACGCTCTACCAAGTTGCCCATTCATATAGCATAGTAGATGATTTACACCTCCTCGCCGCTATTTCTGGTCGAAGCTCAATGGTTTCTTCAAAAGAAGGTTTCACTATCTTTCGTGGGCGTAGATCTCAACATGACCCTAAAACATTGTTTTCGACGCCACCAATCGCACTATCCTCTTCCTCCTTTGTCAGCTTCAAATCTTCACGAACCGAACGCCAACTTGTCTTGTATGAGGGAGTATCCACATATGTGATGTCCGCTTCGCTAGCAAATCAGATTCTCCGAAAGAAGTTCTTCCCCCACTTATCACCCTTGAGCGTAGGACGCAATATGCCCTCCCACTTCATTGGCCTATTTTCAGAATTGTCCTATCACCGCCATGAAGATCGTTATGCTTGGACGCCGGTTACCTATCACCGCTAGATACAACATTCTATCAAAGTAAGCTACACCATATGACAACTGGTTTCATCCGCGTCTTTCGCAAAGATGTATTTCCATAATGGAAAGATAGTCACCATTGATTGCTTGACATCATGAGCCAAAATCTCGTACTCCCCCCGTACCCACCATTCTTCTAGAACAACAAGCAAACTATTGATTCCTCGACTGTTCTTGCCATAAAATATTCCTCCCTCGCTAGAACTTTCTCAACCTTCTCTTCCGTCACCCCATCCTACCATCGAATAACATGATGCACTGTCCCTGTGTCAGAAAGGTTCGTTTCGAAGAAGGTCGAACCTCTCTCGCTCGCAACCTGTCTCATTCATCTCGCCCAGCGACTCCTCCTTCTCGGGGCCCTACCCTGCCGTGGCCCCCGAACCCCTTTATCCCCATCGGTTCCTCCGGCCTTAACCATCTCGAAGCCGTCCCTCCGGGTCATTGCCCCCGCTGCATCCTTTCCCAGCCTCTCCGTGAGTATATTCTCGTCCGTCATGGCCACCCTCTTCCTAACTTGGACCAGCATACTGCACTGGTACCTTGATCTCTGCATGGCCAATTTTCCTGGTTACTCTAAGTCTTATATGGCTTGATATTCTGCTCATCCGGTCTCTAGCTTCCTTCTCACCAGGTTCTGAAGATTTCTCCACAGACTTTTCCTATTGTGTAATCTGCACGGAAGAAAGGCAAGCCTGGCAGTGGGGCACCTAAAGATTATCATTATTTCAACACGATCGACTCAGCCCACCGCCCTCTCGTTGCTCTTCCTTGCGTTTTATGTGTTGTCACCCAATATGCCACCCATGCTTGTACCAAGTTGCTCCGTATCTGCCCCATGGTTAAAGTCGTTACCGAGTTCACTATTCTGAAGCTCATTCTTCTCCACCGTGAATTGAAGAACTCCAAGACTTCCGCACCAACAAGCCTTGTTTATATACCAGGCTATTACCTCATCCATTGCCTCACCACGCACTACCGCGCCTTTTTAGAGTAATCCGAGAGTGTTTGGAACAAAATCAACCGCCTTCTCCTATCCTCAAAGAGCAAGCTCAAAGTCACCAGGATCCCTCGCTCCCATCGATTCCCCGACAGCTCGTATGACGTAGTTCAACAAACTATTTTACCTATCCTCCATCTCGCACGTTCGTTTGGACTGCTTGTAATGTAATCAAATGGTAAGCTATCGGGTGCATAACTCCCCGTGTCGTTGTATTTATTTACGACGAAAAATATTGATACGTGCGTTGAAACCACAATCTTCAAACTACAAAATCAGAATGCATCACTATGTAGATAGTATTGTAAACCATGTTTTAGATTACATTTATCATAACACATTTCATACAAGACAATAACATTAATAACCATCAAAACGACATATCCATACAATATGTGTCGAAAACATGTTTAGAGTCCATTTACCGATACATACCACATGCCCATAGCATGTTGGGCAAACAAACTCAAAACCTGGGCACCGCCTACATACACTGGCGGTAAATTTTCACATGCTCACCCCTAATCACTATCCTGAGTTCCAGCAAAGGCCCGCTTCCAGCATGTAGATCGCGATAGCTCGACGAATATCAGCGACAGTTACCGCCGCATGACACCACCACTCCGGTGGTGCACCAACACATGGTTTCGCGAATCGTCGTTTGTTCAAGCATTCGCCTGAGCATTCGCTGTCAACAACTCGATTCACGCCGGTGATATCCCGTGTTATGGTACCGTGATCCTTATTTTGTGCCGCTCAACCCACTGGGATCAGAGTTCTGCATTTACCGCCGGTTGCCCCATATATCTCGTCGTTTTTACTCATATATCTGACACTAAAAGTACATGAATCAAAAGACGACCACTACTATTCAAAACTTTCTAATATGCTCAATAAGAATAGTACTACTTACCATCGCCCCACCAACCAGTCATGCAGATCCGGACTTACAAGAGCTCATCCCACCATAGGGATAGTCGTCTATACAATGGTATCCATCTCAATGGCAAAAAACTCCCATTTAAAACACTCGGGCCTTTTCGACCGCTTCTCCTCTCCTCCCTTCGTACGTAGCCGTCCCTAACGGCGCATCTCGTTCAAGTTCTCATTCGGAAGTCACATACGAGGCTCGCGTTCCGGATCTTTTCAAAGAAGAAGGTAACAAAGTCCCACAGTGAGCGCTTGTTCACCTACCGTATAGACAACTATCGCTAGCGACACCAACAACATCTCGTTCCACCCATATCCCACCCAACACATTTTCCACCATCACTATCCGCCCCGTTGATATGATGGAACGTGCCTAGATGCCTGTGATTCGTAGCACAACATAACATCAGACGGGCCAGCTTGTATCCCCACCCAGATTGGGACCCCCACTTGGAGACTGAAGTCACAATGTCGACGAACTCATGATATGTTACCTCTGCAACACTGTCAGGTTTTCCACTATCCCCAAGTGAAGTGGAGACCAACAGAAGTACACGTCTTCTGCATCGTCAACTCGACCGTGTTCTCACATCATGCATCTCCATCCAGATCCCGGCATCTAATCGTCAAGAATCGTTCTCTGCTTCCATCAATACCAAAACTGAGAACCCCAAATGTGGTTTAATACACTACGACACCTCTGATCCGCCTGATCTTCAATCAGAAGTCCCCAGATCTTCACGAGACCTCAGAATTTTACCATACCCGACAAATACATCATTTTTGTTTTCAACAGACAGAATGTATAGGTAAACCATAACTAAACACCAAACCTTAACTTAGCTATAAACAACACCAGCAACCTCTCTATCTTCCTGTGTCGTGATTTTTTCTGATACCATGTTTAGTTTTAATTTTTTTTTGTCAGCAGGACTTTATTGTAGGAGATGAAGGAGGTCGTTTTCGGTCTTCGGGTTCTAAATCAAAATAACCACTAAAATGTATATATGTTGACTCTCTTACCGTATATCCACGGATCACATTCCAGCCAGCTGTTTGTCCATAATGTTTAAGATTGTAGTTTTCTCCTTCATCAAACACAATAATAATAGCAACAGATTTTGAGAAACGCTTTATTAAAAGAGAACTCATACTTTTCTTTCACCATCATACCTACACCAGAGGTCTTCATGATTAATTCCACTTCACCGTTGAAAGCTCTTCGTCAATCCTCAAACGGTATCATATTTATCTCTACTACCACGACACATTTTTGTCCATATAACAGCCACTTCTCTCAGGTCTTCCGAATTTCGTCAATGATCTTCAGATTGGGGTGCACCCTTGCCTCTCATTTGTCTTCGTTAGATTTTCACATGAGTTCCCATCATGTACTTCATGTTTCATGGTCTCTATCAAGCCATCATGGGGAAGTACTACCAAGTCAGCTCTTTGTTTAGAGAACTTGCTGTTATCATCTTCCAGGATTTCACTGAACCTTTAGAATGCTTTTAGCTCCCAGACCATGCTGTTTGTCTTCTTGCATGACAGACTTTCTGCCCACCGCCTCATCCTGATATGTTGTGCTGGCCGCTTCCATGTCATTCATGCCTTTATGCTCTAAAGTATATCTGGTTGTTACTGTTCTTCTGTTTCATCATCATCATTATAGCCATCATTCATTGCCACTTTTTCTCATGTCGAAGGCCGAGGGTCTCTCATTGTTTCACCCATGGAGCATCATTGCGACATCATCTCATTCATTCTAGCTGTCTAGAGGGCTGTGGTTCTTGTCCTAGCCACTTGCCTGTTTTATCATAAAGTGACATTCTTCTGTTTGATTGCTTTCTCCAGCTCTTCGGCACTAGATTCTACAATTGATGAACGCGATCCATACAGTTGTACTTGATGACGTGTAGATACGTCTTCAGGGTGGTTCTGTGTAGCTCCCTACATGTCTTGATGACTCTTTGCGCTTTGATGCACTTCCAGATTTGATGATGTTGGTTGACACTTGTAAAGGCTCTTCACTTGTATGTATCAAATAGATTTAGGAGTCTTTCACGCATAGGTACGGTTGTATTTGTATCTCATGTATCAACATATTTGTGAGCAAGCTCCGTCATATCCTGGGTACGCATGTATGTGATTCGTATTTTTATCCATGATTGCTACCAGATTTATGGTTCGTCCTTTGCTTCATCGGACACTATTCTTTTGTACTTTGTCCTTACCGGCATATATGTTCTCTCACGCTTCTTCAAAGACAGTACCTCTCATAAAGAGATTGTTGCACTACAGTCTGCCTCCTGGTCTAGTCCTTCAAGACACTATCTACCCCACATTTCTTCGACACCCTTTTGTTGTCTATGATTATGTTTCATAACGATTAATGTACCATTTGCTCCAACACTCGATTGGGCAATCCGCACCATTTTTTGCTCATCTAACTTGTCATTAAATGGACCTAGTAATACTGAGGCACCGCTTTACCTCCTAAGTAAAATCGTTTTCACTATGTTAAAGAACCCTTAAAGGAAATATTAAAACAAAACCTATATTTGTTTGATTTTTCTCATAGAACAATTAAACCATAATTTAATTATTATTCAAATACAGCTTAACCCAAAATCAAAGAAATTAATTAGATAAATCTTTTATTTATCTTATTATTTAGTAATAACTACTTAAACTTTATTAGATGTTATTCTGTTAAATATGACCAATCATTTGCCAAATAATTAAATAAATCACTATTTATTAATATTCAACTAATTTTTAAATAATTAAATAAATCAATATTTATTTGATTACTAAACAATTTTACAACAAATCCATTTATTTATTTATTTTAACAAATTATGATTTAATCAAGTCAACACCTTTTTCCTCCAACAAATATAATAAAATATTCCACAAAAAGGATTCAGGATTCTGTTAACCCATGTACCAAGATCTAGAATGACCCAATATTTTGTTATAAATAGAGGGTTTTTCTCATCATTCGACCATGTTTGGTTAGACTCATCGATCTATGCACTTGGTCACCATTTCTTCATTTTGTTCCCATTGAGCTCTCACTTTTTGCATTGGTTTTCACATCAACTAGAGAGAAGAATTCAGATCATGTCAGGATCAGAACCCATCCTTAATCGTAGGTTTGGATACCTTCAGTTTTTCTTCACAGCTCTATTAATACAAAAATTTTCAAAAATTGTTCTTGTCTTGTCTATTGGTATATGGATAAACTTTGTTGCATCGCTAATGTCTTTCCATACATAGATCTCGTATTTGCGCTTTTTCTGCTTCAACTAATCACAGATCAAGATATCATGCGCCTACTTTTGTTGTTAGCATAGTTGCGCGAAGGTGGTCCCTTTTTTCGCATTAACTTCTCGTATGATCACATTAAACAACACCATCCCCAAGTGGGATAACGTTAGCCACCTACAAAATTTTTGTTATATCAAAAGGTGGTTAAATACAGCTTTCCTAAGAACAATTTTTATTGCAAAAATAAAAGTATTCTTCAAGACCATGAATATCACCTTTGTTCAAATCTTCACCATCGCTTCATTTAAACCCTCACCACGATTTTCATGAAGAAAGACTCAGCTGCGAAACACCATTTTCCTTCATCAACTAACTTATTTTTACCTTTATTCTATGAATTTCTTCTATTTCATTTTTCCATTCTTCATATACTCACAAATTTTAAATTGATTTTTTAAACTTATTAAATTTCTAACCCATTAAAAATATTGAAAATTTCATAAAAATACATTTTTTAGCATAGCTATTCTAATAATTCCTAAACCACTTCTACCATATGCTCAAAGCGCTAGAACCGCTAATTAAACCTTTTGGGCGCTTATTGATCGAGAAATTTAAGGCAAATTATTTGCTACGTAGAACCTTCATGGCCGTCTTGTTTATAAACCTCGATCTTATTATTATTTCATATAACCACACAGTTCATTATTCTACGCTTAAGAATTGTTTAAAACTATCTCCACGTATATTTCTTTGAAATTCAATAAATCACTTTCCTAAGCTGTCTAAAACCCGTAGGAGCAATGTTTTTTCATATAAATGGTAGATAAAGCTCTCGTGATCAGTTCAAGTATTGAGTCATATAAACCTCGCTCGGCGTATTTTCCTCTATAAAACTTCACCTTGGACTAAGAGTAAGTCCTAAAGTGCTAATTGTAATTTTAGAGAAATTTTAAATGTATTAAAAAGCCCTTGGCGGTCAACCCGACAGTCTTTTTATATATGTTTTCCTGGGTTTGTCAAATGATTATATAAACTAATGGCTCTAATATATATGCCTAACCACATATATATAACTGCTCGACAAGAGCAAACCTTGTATTCTATTAAATTTTTGTTTTTGTCTATTATATGGGTCTCCACGTTTTATTAATCAAATTTATTTCAACTGCGATTTAAAGTTGATCAACGATCAACGAATATCATATCATGTTTTATAGGTGCGTTATCTTCATTATGATCCTTCATTTATTTCACCATGATCTGATCTCTTAGATTGATGACAACAATAATCGCATCGTATACCAACAAAGCTTCGCTGATCGTGATGTTGATCAGATGACCATTCACGTGTTCAGATCGGGACGTCTAGATTGCTTCAACTTATTAACTATATGTCCCACATAATATTTGTCAAATCGGGTTGTTGATCTTCTGTATCATCTGCCCTTTCTTATCGCTTCATCATATTTGTCTAAACCTAATTCAATCTCTAGCCATTGATTTGTTCCATCTAATCGTTCATATTAACTTTACTGCATCTTCACCTATGTGGGTCCTACCTTCAGTTTGATCGTCATTTTAATTCTTTAATCCCACGTAATCGAATAAAACCGCTGTTTCATCCCCATTAATTCAGTCAGCTTCATGGTTACTTCCTCCACCATTCACCCATGGCCTAGATTCACTAAGACATCATGTAGTTTTGGTAACAAACTTGGCGCACTTGAGCACTTCTAAAATCTTCATTTATGTTGTTTTCTCATGCCGCTTGCTTCCGTGGGAACGCATATTATGTTCAAAAGGAAGCATCGCCACCGCTTCTTTTTATCGCTGGTGGAAAACAATCGCTTTCTCCAACGCTTTTCCCTCATTTTTATTATGATCCACACAAGTGCTTCTGTTGACTGCGCAGTATCGTCCACCAGATCTAACCGCTATACACCATTAAAACACTTTTTCTAAGTCAGCCATTTCATCAAGTGATTTCATGGTTGATCTCATCTAATGTCTATGATAACTCGGAAACCTTCAATTTCTGCTTTTAACCATATTTTGCGTTTTTTAACCTTATTTTTACACCATATTCCCATAAAGTGATCTCTTTTATTTATTTGATGATCGCATCATGATTCATAAAGATCAATGGTTTTATCAACTGTAAGTATTTTCACTCCACCACTTTTGACTTCTACACGATCTTCAATATGGATGTCGCCATCCAATGGCGATCATTCATCAAGCAACCTCTCCAAAGTGCTTACCCCAATACCAGATTTTCACCTTCTTTATTGTTTTATGTTTTCATGGTTTTTTCCATTACATAAAGGAAAACCAAAGGTCAGATACGATCCCCCATGCCTTTGTGCATACGTAAGGATCATTCCTACAGGTTCAAATTCACCTTTTCATGCCTGATAAGCTCATGGGCATTGATGCCATATGGACTTTTTTTAAACCTACACATCAACAAGACACAAACAATTGTTCAAAGCAAAGAGTATCACGTCAAGACTTAAAACACAACAACAGTAATGTATAGATTGGAAGACAGTTATATTTTGGGAGGATTACCAGACTAAGATCAAAAATCAAAAGCCTAATCCTCCGACCAAATGCAATTAAAGAAAATTAAAGATTTAACAATGAAAGAGCTTCCACCCGCTAATATCAAAGGTAATTGATTCTTCCTACTTACCCAAAGTCAATTGTAGCTCAGCTATTCAATAAGAGTAAATAAGTATGATCGTAAAAGAAGATATTTTTTCAAGATGTACTTAATATGACCACAAAGGAATGCAAAATATCACAGTTATTAACATGAAATAGAGCCTTAACAACAACAAGTTTTCACCGAGCTAATTATTAAATGTAAACAATTAATACAGACAAGACATCTGAACTTGTCCATTGAGCCCTCAAAGGTCGAGAAGTATTAAATCAGACACCTTGTCTTAAAGAGATATTTTATCAAATCTCCACCTCCTCATTCCTTCTATAAATACTCAGAGAAGATGAGAAAATGGTTGTTGGAACTAGAACATACTTGTGTCACAAATCCCCATCAGAATAGTGTTCGTGTGCTGTTCTTGAAGCTCACAGGATAGAATAGTTAGTCAAGAAGTGAAGATGATTGTTGAACCTAAACATTGGACCCAGTTATAACTAGTTTGAAGATCACATGTTTATTTATGGGATCCCTATTTTATGTCAACAAGTGATGTTATTTCTTATTGTACCCATATTTTATTTATGTTTTCAATTTTGTCAATTCTTCTAATAACAATGTTGTACATAGAGTTAGGATTTAAATGTATATCAACAATTTAATTTATTAAGATTTCTATCTACATGTTTTCCAAATTAAAGCAGTTTAGAACGATTTAAATCAGCTTTGAGCAATTAGGAATAAGTATGCTTCCTCATCCTAACGTTTGTGGCTAAATGTTGTTCTGGATCATATTTTCTAGTTTATGTTAAGTAGAGATGAATCCACAAAGCCATGGTATACCACCTAGTTTTTTTATCCTCTAAAGACTATCTCAAGGTTTCTAGAGTAAGAAAGTCAAGTGTTTCAAAGTACTTAATGGATCTTTAGACTATTCATAACGTATGCGTTTTCAGGCGCAATTTTTCATCGTAGGCAAGATCATCAAAGTCATAGTTTTACTACTAGACTTGTATTACTTTTTATGTATTTTTGCCATGCTGTAATATATGAAGTCAGTACTTACCTGATCTTGTGTTACTTTGTTTCTTCATTTGTTAAATTCTTCATAGTATCGTTTGTTCTATAAAATTAAATGGTGAGACCTGGGACATAGATGATTCTGCCTATGGATCACTTTAACTATAGCCTAATAAACTCATAATTTACAGCTCCAATGGACTAAAAACTACTATATCTATTTTTTTAGCTGTTGTTTCGACAAATTTTCACACCTTAAACGTTTACTTATAATTGCACTAAATAATAATCAAGATCAAATTCATCCAAAACAAAACAAACTCCTAATCTCATAACCAGTTCAATATCATTACTAAAAGTTTAAGAGATAAATCTATCTTGTTTTATTAAGAGATCTCCTTCAGATTCAGATATGAAGATCCTAGAACTCAAAGTGGTTGAAATAATAACAAAGGATTCTTCAATCTTACACTAGTAGCTAACATATGGTAGGACACCATTCCATTATCAAGCCATATGAAATTTGTTAACAAACGTAGAGAAACCAATAACCATGTTAACAATTAATAGCTATGAAAATCCAGTTAGAAATACGAGTTGAATTTGAAAACTATTAATAAATTCTTTTTTGTCGTATACAATGATGAGGACCTATCTCTCGAAACAGGAAATTACCTTTGATGTATGCGTGTTTTAGGTATTAGAAGGTATTTCGTTAACTTATAATAATGAAGAATATGTTTAGATGATTTAATCAATTTTTAAAACATGAACCGTACAGTATTTTATTTCAAAGCAGTTCCAACAATTTAAAGTGGTACAGGTACAATTGAAGAAAAATTTGAAAACAAGTCGTCAACACACTTGAAGATTCAAACATTCTGCAGTAACTAAAATAAGGTATGTAGAAATAAACCTACCTGACAAAAATCACACTTGCAACCATATAGTAGCGCACTACGTATCAATAATTTATTTGTAACAAAGTAATTGAATATTATAGATTCAATTAACCGTACAATACATACCTAATCAAGAACAAAAGTGTATGTTTACAATGATGCAACAACGTATAAGAACTACACCAACATAAATAAATTAACCAATTATCTTTATCATATCCACTAAATGGGAGGGCCCTCTTCAGCAGATGTAGGGATGAATGAAAACTAGTTAAAAATTCAACATGAACATATAAAAACATTCTGGATATGCACCATATTGTGTCAACTTAAAGGTAAAGATCAAAACAAGTATTGTTCTGTTGTCACCTTCTCATATTTGTTTTCACGTATTACAAGTCCCAAAATTATGAACAATTGAAGGTGAGAATATCGCATTTTTACGTCATCAATTAAAAATAGGAATTGTTACAAAAATTCTAATTACATCAAACAGAAGAAGAATTATCTTCATAACTCACCACCGTATCTTTCCTCAAACATCTTCATGGAGTTACTTCGCAATTTGCCAACAACTATATTTTATGTTACCTATATTTTGAAGTTTTTGAACATCTTCATAGCAACAAATACCTAAAGTGGTAACAACAAACTTCGGATGTAACAACAAGTAGCATGAATAGCCATACCTACGGTCCTTTGTACTATAGCACATTTCAAAGAAACATTCAAAACACTTTTCCATTAAGTGCTTCTATTTAATATTCCAAAAAAGACATTGTTTCACCAATAACAAAAATGCAGACAATAAATAATACGGTAAATATTTATTTTAACTGTGATTAGCAACAATAAGGAATTCACTCGCTTAATGAAATGAATTACCAAAAATAGGTGAGGTGTCAAATATCCTTTAACATTACACTCAATATCTTCATTAACTAAGCCATTGTATGTCCTCATGCAAAATCTTCGTAATGATCGCTCTATCCATGGTAGTACCATTATATAGATGATACCAACAATGAGAAAGGCCAACAATATCTTCGCATAAATCAACTATTCTGATTAGCCATCGCTTGATGTGGGCGATTCATCTTCATATTTGCATGTAATTGAAATAATATAGCTCCAACTGGCAATCCATATCAAGGGAAAATTAAATTTAAGTCTCATCTGGTAATTTGTCGCTTGTTAACTATATATTCATGAACCAAGGTAACAACAATAATTGCACCAGAGAACTAAAAGGATCATCATTAGAATTTCACCACTAACCTCACTATTTTAGTGATGATCTCGAATAATGTCTTGCTTTTTCAGCTTGCAAAGACATTTAAGAAACCTAATAATTTCTCCTGAAAATGCGATTGTTGTGTTATGGTGGTTCAAGAAATATCTCTAAATCATGCTCATCTTAGTAGCGACACCAGTCAGACTTTCATCATGTCACTGCTAATTTTTCATTTGCAATGATTATTTCATGGCAGATGTCAACTACCATTGTATGAACATATGAAAGTTGCAGTAACCCTAAACCTTCTTACTAGGAGAAAGAAATTTTGTGGACGCCATATGCAAAGCATCATGCTTATCAAATAATGTAGGAAATTCTCATACAAAAACCTTTGTTCATCAAAATCATTATAAACATATTTAGAAAGTTCAGTGAGTTACTCTCGATAGGTTTTTCTTCGGAGATAAATTTTCCGCCTAAAAGATAAAAATTTTTCCCACAATAGTTGGATATGCGCATGAGCCCTATACCCTAAAATAGCCATGTCTATACATCTTACCTTTTTATTTTCATTTCAACTTTCTTGTTGGTGGTTAAATATTTTCTTCTTCCAGAATTACCAATTTCTATCCACCAATATAAATGCCATGATATGAATCAATAATTGCAACAACAAAATTAATTAATTCATTCATACTGAAGTGATCCCTACTAAATAGAGTGCTCCTCTTCCCTAGTACATGTATGTGAACAAAAAGAAGCAGACCAACATGAAATATATAAAAAAATCACTCGTGCAATTAATAAAGACAAAAGGTACAACATCAAATGTCGGCATATTTTTAAAGGAACAACTTTCCTTATGAGACGAGTTTCTTTTTAGGCTCTATTTATAAGTCCCAAAATTAGAGAAAAGGCAGTCATGAATCTTCGTCATCATCTGATCGAATTAAAGCAACAGAAGTTGTTACAAAACAATGCTAATTAAAAGACCTACATTACTACAACTATACGTAATATTCACTAACACATCTTTCTCAACTATCATATGGAGTTACTTCTTAATAATATTCAACTATCTTTTATATGCTTGTCATATGTTGGGGCCCTTGTTTTTGCTTAAGTTTAATTTGGAACTTGGACCTTTTTATGCCATGAGGGGAATACATGCAATGGATCGCCATCAAGAACGTTGGTCAGAGTTATGAGTTAGAACATGCTATGAAGTACTTGATAACTGGAAGATGGAATTAGTATTCTAATGAAAGAGATGGTTAACGAAGAAATTGCAGCTAAGAACATGACATTGTAATATAAGTTTAGAAAAAGCGAGTAAAAAAGACGCAGAGAAGCTGCCGGTCATACATGTGAATAAAAAGGCAATCATCTGCCCAGAAGGAGAGATTGCTGATCGTTGTCACATGACGATTGTTAGCTGCACCAAGGAGAAATCAGTACTGTTCTTCCATTGCTTTACCATGTTTTGTATTCTGCTTCCAGATTCATCTGCATCATATGGTAATACTTAAAGGTTTGAATCTTGTATTCTAGTCAAGACTAAATGGTGAAAGAAGATTGTTGCCTTGCGTTTGTGTTAAGATGTGTTTACCGCGCTTGTGTAATTCCTGTGCCGCTATGACCACAATATACTTACCAGATCCTGCATGAATATTCGCATATGTGTAATGTATCTTCTTTCTTCTGCGGCTATGTGTTTATTCCTCGTCTGGTGATTTTCCTCCTATGTACGCACGCTTTGGAGACGCCTTGTGAATATGGTGAAAATGCTTGTTGCAGCACGTTAGGACTACACCGACCTCAAGCATGCTAAACTTCGAATTGGCCTTGCCCGCAGATCATATTTTTCGCTAAACAATGGTTCCGCGAAGTGTTTTGACCCGTACGTTTCGGTGAGGGGACTTAGATCATGGTTCCCGGAGGATCTTTTGAAGGAGTACACGGGCGACAGGAGGATCATCTTGACCATTTTAATACTCAAAGAAAGGAGCCGACAAGAAAGGTATGTGGTCGTGGAGTTTGTTTTTTTCTTCCATTTCGGTCAGCGACACGTACTTTCAGTCAGAAGATTTACCGATTTTACAAATCAAGTCATGGAGGCGCTTTCTAACGATACGGCCTGCTTATGTGAGACAGTCCGTCAGGCGTACGAAGACTTCAGTAGGCGCCACACCGAGTAGACACTTAACCAACTCCGAAGAAGTGAGTTTTGGGTCAAGACCACGTTGGAAGGATACGTTGTGGAGTTTGCCGCTGAGTGTTACCAATCTTTCTCAAAGGCTGAGTCTGTGTTTCACTCAGGGCTGAGGGGAAAACTGCTGAAGGAAATTCCGCTGTGGATCAAAGCCCTAATGGTGGACGAAGGGTTGATTGAATTCCACAAACCGAGTATGGAAGCGTAAACCACCCGTACTGGGGGAAGGATTGAGGGGACCGATGCTGTGTAGACTGTAGGAGTAGGGAACGGGGGATGGACGTTGAGGCCGCATGCAAGTTGCGGGAGTTACGTGCACATCGGCGGGCACAAATCGCCGATAGGTGGCGAAGAAGGGTAAGGAGAGATTTGAAGAGAAGGGAGATTGAGAAGAAGAACCAGAAGGAGGCGCCTCAGAGGACAGGAACCATGGGATTGGATACCCGAACAGGAGACGGGATAGCAGCAGACGTACAGCGGGTGCATGGGAGCCCGAGGATGCGAGAAAGAGCAGTAACGATTAACACGGATAAGGAAAAGATGCAGCCCGAAGAAAGTTTCGATGATGAATGGTACGACGTGATGCAGCAGATGTTTCAGGATCAGACGGCACCCACCCCTCCCGGCAGCCCTACGTCCCACCTTCTGCATGGCCAGGATCCCGACCTTCCCCTGGTACTTTATCAACCTTTAAGAAATATTTTTGTTCAGTTACAAGCTTTAAGTCAGTTATCTAGAAGTTCAGCGGCGCCGGTAACGCCCAGTAGCAGCAGCGTTACGAGTAGAAATTTTTTCCCTAGCGGGACCGTTACGCAACCAGGACCTGGAGGTTTTATCTTGGTTAATTCACCGCCGGTATACATGGCTGGATCTTTCACTCGGTACCCAGAGTTCTCTGGCCGGGGAAACGACGATGTAGAACAACACTGGTATTTGTGCAAAGCCATCTGGAGGGCTCGACAGACACCGGATGCAGGGAAGTTGATAGAGTTTCAAACCACGCTCAGAGAGAGAGCTCTGCGGTGGTTCATCAAGTGGTCTGAAGCGCACCCTAATCCTGTAATTGCGGACGTAAAGCGGGATTTTGTCCGCGAATTCAAGCTCCCCCAGACGGATCAGCAGGGTCTGTCTGAGCTATGGGAAATTAAGCAGAAGGAAGGCGAGACCGCATGGGAGTTGATGCGGCGATTCAAGGACGCGATCGGGAAACTGAGCTACCCGATCGATCCAAACCACCAGAGGGACTGGTTCATCAAGGCTCTACTTCCCTTGACGCGAACCCCTCTCACTCAGCAGAAGATTGATAATCTGTAGGATGCTCTCGAGCAGGCCATGAAGATTGAAGCCATGGCGGGATACCCCCAGGAATACAGGGGGGGGCTGGCTCCGCAAGACCCTTCGCTGATAGGGTTGCAACATCAGATCGCTAGTTTAACTGAAAAGCTCAAAGAAATTCAGCCAGCAAGACCAGCGCGACCGAATGTTTGGTGTACTCATTGCCTGGTCGAGGGGCACGTCGCAACCGAATGTCCTCGGTTGCGCGGCGCGGGAGTTGGACCCTCAGTTGCGGCTATCCAGGGGGGGCCACCACTAGGGGGCGGCACGGCAATGAATCCGCAGGGGGTATACCAGACGCAACAGGCCTTTGCGGGGTTTCCACCGCAACCGGGGTCCTCCAACCCAGAGTACTGTGAAATCTGCCGAACGATCGGACATCCTCCTCGGATGTGCCCGATATTACAAAAGTACTCCACGGTGCCGAATAATATATATTGCGAATTTTGTGTGTCCACGACGCACAACACAGAGCAGTGCAGGGCGTTAGACGCACTTGCGGATCGACTGGATCGGCCCTCGTACCGGGTCAACGAGGCCGCAAGGGGCAGAGGTGGCGGCATGCGGGGAGGCCGAGCAGGAGGACGCGGGCCGGTAAAATGCTACAACTGTGACCAGGAGGGTCATGTGGCTCGAGAATGTCCTCTTCCGCGACGACCCTGGTGCTCCCAGTGCCGGGTCAACGCCCACGCCACTGAAGACTGCCCAGAACTCATCAAAAAATGGGAAGAGCGGGCGCGGCAGAGGGCCACGAATCTGATAGGCTCAGAACCGCGAGGGGTCGCAACCCCTGACATGCAGAATGTTGCGATAATAACGAGAGGCGGAAAGAAGACTGGTGAGGATGCCCACGAGAAGGAGCCAGTACGAGTGGTGAGGCCGGCATCCCCGAAGAAGTTGATTCGGCCCGAGGTGCAGAAGAAGTACTTTCAGGAGGCGGTTGAGGCATTCGCCCAGCTGCGAAAGGAAGGAGGGCTGGAGGAGCCCCAGCTGCCGAAAACCGGGGCTCAGAACGCCGCAGATGCTGTAGTTGCGGACTGGCTCCGGCTGTTTCTCAGGATTGTTGATGACACCGTGCTACGGCAGCAGCTCAGACAGGTATTGGACGGAGCGCTGCAGGACCGGGCAGAACCCAGAAACTTGGTGGACACTACGCCTCAATACGTGCAGCGTGTCAAGCGAAACAAGCAGCGAACGGGCAAAGAATTTCGACTTAACACACAGATCGCAGGATGCCAAATCAGCGATACAATGTTGGACCTGGGGTCCGACGTCAACATATTGCCGCGAAAGACATGGGAGGCTCTGGGAAAGCCCCGGCTCGCCTATTCCCCGATCCAACTCAGAATGGCGAACCAGTACTGTATTTTGCCAATCGGCCGACTCGAGGGTGTCGAGGTTGATGTTGCGGGGGTAAAGACCTATGCCAACTTCGAAGTTATTGATATCATGGGCGATAAGGACCCCTATCCTGCTTTACTTGGCATTGATTGGGCTTTTGAGAATTATGCGATCATCGATCTCAAGAAGGAGCTGATGATTTTCGAGGATGGGGAGGTACGGGTGACTCAGCCTCTCGACCCGTATCAGGGACCGCAATACACAGAACCGGTGGATAGTCGGGAGGACGCTCAGATGATGGACCACCTCTATCAGATGACCGCCGGCAGGCGGGAAGATTATATCAACCCGACTGCAACAGGATCTATCAGTTGGCGGAGTGTGCAGAGCTCGGAACTCGGATCCGAGCTTGCGTGGGAAGATTGGCAGCAAGGGGGATACGAGACCACCACGCGGCGATGTGCCGCCATCGCGCAGGTCCGGTGGGTGGGGACCGAGATCCTCGGGTACCCCACTTTGTCAAACATGCAAGCAGTGAATACTTTTATCCTCAAGGTGGAGGACCGGGTCCCAGAAGAATGCCGGATACCCCTGATGAATGTGGCTCTGAAGTCAACGTCAGGACGATGGTGGAACAATCACCGCAACACTCTGTTGCGATGGGAGCTGGTGGCGGATGCCTTGTGGGCACGCTTCAAAGAGGATGAAGGGCCCTGTATTACACTTAAGCACCATGGCGACTCAGACCCACGACAGCACTTGCGGGCGTGCGAGGAACAGTGGCGCAACGCCAGGTACCCTGAGGAGTTATGGGTCCACAGATTTATACACTCCCTGGGTACAATCCCCCAGGCCTGGTACCGAGCAGAAGAGCGGAGACGGGGAACCCGCTCTTGGCAAGCAGTTGCGGAGAAGTTCGTCCGGAGTTTCTCATTCGAAGGGGAGACGGCGCAGGAATATCAGGCCCTACAAGCCGTTAAGGAGGTTCTGTTTTTCCGCCAGCCCTAGCCCAATAAGGGACCGGTGGCGTCACGCTCAGGGGTGAAAAGCGAGTTGGTTTGCCAACGGGTTGACGGCGAACCAGGGGACGACAGTTTGGAGGACCTGAGGCATCTCCATTTTGACGAAAAGGAGGGCGAGCGGAGTGTCCGCGACGAGCCAACGACAGAAGGAGTCCATTTGCAGCCCCTAAAGACAAAGAAGCTGAACATAGGAACGGAGGAGAAACCGAAACTGGCAACAGTGGGAGATTACTGGGACGCGGAGATGACCAGGGAAATTTTCAGCCTCCTTCGGGAGTATGAAGACCTATTCCCATCCTCAGTTGTGGACCTGAAGGGGATCAAAGGGGATTTGGGTGAGATGCGCATCACACTAAAACCAGGAGCCAGGCCGGTCAAGCACCGACCCTACCGGTTAAATCCACGCATCAAAGAGAAGGTAAAGATGGAGATCGACAAAATGCTGGCTGCAGGTCTCATTTTTCCTGTAGAAGAAGCTGAGTGGGTAAGTCCCATTGTCATCCAGAACACGAAGGATAAAACGGAAATTCGGGTCTGCGTAGATTACCGGAGTTTGAATAATGCTTGTATTCATGATCCGTTTCCCACTCCCTTCAGCGACGAAGTACTAGATCATGTCGCGGGAAACGAAGCTTACTCTTTCACGGATGGGTTTTCGGGCTACCATCAGGTGCGCATCGCTGAAGAGGACAAGGCAAAGACAACATTCACAACCGAGTGGGGATCATTCGCATACCATGTCATGCCGTTTGGACTGAAGAACGCACCAGCCGTGTTTTCCCGGATTTTTATTGCTGCTTTCCGGGAGTATATTCACAAATTCCTGGAAGTCTATATGGATGATTGGACCGTTTACAGTTTGCTGAAGAAACACGCCTCCCTGTTGCGTGTTATGTTCGATCGGTGTCGCCAGCTGCAGATTTCCTTGAATTTGAAGAAATGTATTTTTGCAGTACCATTCGGCACGCTCTTGGGTCACGTGGTGTGTAAGCAAGGGGTCTGCGTTGATCCCGCCAAGGTCGCGGTTATTGTCCACATGGAGGCCCCCGAGAACGTGAAACAGTTGCGGGCATTGCTCGGGCACACTGGATACTACAGGCGTTTTATCCGCAACTACGCCAAAATCACTGCCCCTTTGGAGAAACTGTTGCGGAAGTCGGAAGCTTTTGAATGGACAGCAGAATGCAGGAAGGCACTGGACGCGTTAAAAGAGAAATTGGCGACGGCACCCATTCTCGTTCATCCAAACTGGGATAAGCAGTTCCATGTGCACATTGATGCGTCCGGGATTGCACTTGGCGCCGTATTAGCGCAACCCGGGGAAACTACAGTTGACCACCCGGTATACTTCGCCAGCCGACGCCTATCTAATGCGGAGAAGAATTATACCACGACCGAGCGGGAGGCGCTGGCAATGGTGTACTCTCTCCAGAAGTTCCGTCACTACCTCCTGGGCGGGAAGTTTACATTTTTTACGGACCATTCGGCCTTAAAATATCTGGTCAATAAACCGGTGTTGGAAGGAAGGATTTGCCGGTGGCTTCTCCTTTTTCAGGAGTTTACGTTCGATGTAATTGTCAAACCGGGCCGGCTAAATGTCGGGCCTGATCATTTATCCATACTGGAGTCGGGGGAAAACGATGGTCCGTTGGATGATCAGCTTCCGGATGCTGATCTGTTTCGTGTTGAAGCGATTCCAGACTACCTGGCTGACATTGCCACATATCTGACCACAGGACAGTGCCCCGAGGATTACACGCCGCTTCAGAAACGCCACTTGGTTGTCCGGGCGGCCGGTTATCAATTGATCGCAGGGCAGCTGTACAAGCTGGGCCTGGATGAGGTGTTGCGCAAGTGTGTTCTTGACCATGAACGGGAAGCGGTGATGTGGGAATGTCACAGCGGAGTTGCGGGAGGACACGTGGGGGCTAAACCCACCGCAAGGAAGGTACTTCAAGCTGGTCTATGGTGGCCGACGGTGCATGCAGATTGTAAGGCCTACGTGAAATGTTGCGATATTTGTCAGAGGACGGGACGGCCTTCGCACAGAGATGAGCTTCCGCTACACCCCGTGCATGTGTTGCGGCCATTTGAGAAGTGGGCTGTCGATTTTGTAGGGCCCATTGCACCAGTTGCTCGCCATTCCAAAGCTCGGTACATCATTACGGCGGCTGATTATCTCACGCGATGGGCGGAAGCAACAGCGGTACGCGACTGCTCCGCTGAGACCGCTGCTCGGTTCATCTTTGAAAACATCATCAGCCGCTTTGGCTGCCCACGCAGCCTGACCAGTGATCAAGGCACACACTTCATTAATGCCACGGTCAAATCGCTCCTGGAGACATTTATGATACAGCATCATAAGAGCAGTCCATACCACCCGCAGGCTAATGGCACGGTGGAAGCCTTCAACAAGAGTCTGGAGAAGGGTTTGACGAAAATCTGCAACGCTCGGCGGGATGATTGGGATGAGCGGATACCAGCGACATTATGGGCTTACCGGACCACGGTAAAACGTTTGACAAACCAGACGTCATTCCAGCTGGTGTACGGCCGGGAAGCTGTGATTCCCGCCGAGTTCACAGTCCCCAGCCTTCTGATCGCAACGTCCCTTCACTTCTCAGAGGATGAGTCGCTGCAGGAACGACTCCACGAGCTGCAGGAGCTAGACGAAGCTCGGTTTCTTGCGGAATTCCATCAGAAGGTTCAGAAGGCCAGACAGAAACCATGGCATGACCGCCACATCAAGACTAAAACTTTCCAAGTTGGCGGCAAGGTTCTTTTGTACGACAGCCGGTTCCAGAAGTTTCCAGGCAAGCTCCAGACGCATTGGCTGGGACCGTACTTTGTTATCGAGATCCGCGACTCAGGAGCCGTTCGAGTGGCACAATTAGACGGTTCAGTTCTTCCGGGATGGGTGAATGGCGCACGCCTGAAGCCCTACCAGGAGTAGGTACCTTCTCTCTTTCCATCAATAACTCTCGCACCCGAGAGCACCCGTAGCGTAGCGTAGTTGAATAACTCTCCCGCAACCGGGATGAGCATAGTTAGTCATTTCCATTTCTTTACAGTCAGTCAAATAAACCGTCAGTTGCGGCATCCATACCGCAACATACCATGGTCGGAGCGGGCCAGTCTAGCGTGTCGCAACGCCAGTCCAGCGTGGCGGCGCGCCATCCCAGTAGGACGCCGCTCCCAGTCCAGCGTGTTCTGCACGAAGGATCTGTTCTCGTGCCAGCGTCAGTCCAGGTCATAACCGTCAGTCCTTTTGTCAGTCCGTAGGATAGCTCAGATTTTGGTCATAAATTCCCTTAATGGACAGTAATCATACCGTAATCATTCCCCATCAGCCGCAGTTCTCTCCGCCGTCGGGTACGCCCATCTTCCAAAGCCGCCGTCAGCAACTGTCAGATTACACACAGGCCCACGATTGATCACACGATTATCGCAGGCAAGCATGATAGCAAAAATTAAATGCCGTTATGGAGTCTCATCAACCCCGCGCGTGCCAGCGGATGGCCCAATTTTGCATGAAGGCTATCGGCGCCGGGATGACGGACCAATTCAGTTTGGAAACTTCAGCGACTCCCGAGCACTTGCGGCCTCCGAGCACTCAGAACTTAGAAGGGAACTCCAGACGAATCCTCCAGGTCTATCAGAGACGCGCAAAGATGCCGAGAGCTGTTCTCTCCGTCCCGGAACCGGTGCTGGATCACAGAATTCACCGGCTCGAATCATCACTGGTCGGCAAGTACGACAATGCGCCCTGCATGGATGCTAACTTGTCCGACCCGGCTGAGTTTCCCCATCTGCATTGGCAGACGTTCATGGAACACCGCTATACACCAGGGAGCAGCTCTAACAGTCGGATGAAGGACGAATTCCGGGGTCTTCAACAATCGACGTTGATGAATTTACGCAGTCTCCCTGTCTTCGGCACTACTGGTCCAGTTCTGCAATGCACCCGGTTTCTCCTCAGTCGGGTGCAGAACGGGTCTCTATGGTTGAACGAGGAGATTCCAATCCATGCAGCAGATATTAGTCGACTGACGGGGCTGTGTCAATTTGGGGCAGATGTTTCCTCTGCAGGGCAGACGGCCTCCAAGCGCGCCCGGAAATCAGCCGAGGCGGACCTATACACCAAATATGGTACTCGCCGAGGTGGCAAGGGTGCCAAGATCGACTTGATCAATGTATCAGACATCCGGTTTGCTTGCTATCTGATAGCGAGCAAGACCATGCGCCATTACACCAAGGGCGAGTGCACATTGGACACCATTTCTATTGCGGAGCACTGCGTCAAAGGGGCCCGATTGAATTGGAGCGCGTTCGTGCTGAAGGAACTCTTCGCGGCCTGCGAAGACAATTACAGACGGACCACCAGTTTTATCTACGGCTACTTGCTCCTAGCCTTCGCCATGTGGAAATGGCATGTTCCTCCGATACGGACACCAGCGGAACTCAACGGGGGCCAACCGTTCGCGATGCGATACTCCCCCTGGCAGGTGTCCATGGCCCCCAGCAGCAAGCAGGTGAACGCGGAGGCGTTCCGCGAATGGTACGGGATGATGGTCGCTGTGGTGGCCTCTACGCGGCGGGTACCCCGGAACCTGCTGGATGACTACAGCGAACAAGTGTGGTTTGGCGTCAGCCATAATCACACTTTCATCCGGCCGGCTTGTGTCCCGCACCACACCTTTCACATGGCGCCCTTGCGGTTTCAGCTGACCGACAGTATCTTCCACAGAGAGGTTCTATCGTGGCCAGGGGTCGTTAGGCACGTTCAGGATGGAGTCATCCGATATAACTTTGATGGGATGCGGGCTGCCCAGCAGCCTGCCGCGACCAGTGCCGGCGGATCTTCCACAGTCGCGGTAGCGATAACCACAGAGGCGGCAGGGAGCGCAGCGACCCTGCCCGAAGCACTGGTCCCCATTGTGGAGCATATGAATGACCAAGTCCGACGACTCAACGTGGCCACCCAGGTTGTTTCTAGTAGCGCCCCTATATTTCCTTCGTTTAATGAATTTCTTCTTAACCGGTCACTTGGTCTCTCCAACACTACTTCCCTCACTTCCCCAATTCCCACTTCCCTGTTCACTTCTGCCACCCCCATCATCACGACAATGGGTGAACCGGGGCCCGAACCCGATTCCTCTGGGCCACCCCCTCCCACGCGGGCCCGTATTGCAGATCCCGTGGTGGACCTTACGGAGGATGATCCGCCAGTCACGCCGCCCACAGCTACCTTGATCCCGGAGGAACCGCTGATTGACCCGGCGGATTTCCTCAACCTTCGTTTCCCTCCCTCCTCGGTCACTCCATCCACCGCCCCCTCCACCAGCAGACCACACGCCACTTCCTCCAATCCGTCCACTTCCTCAGCCGCTGTGTCCGATTCCTTGATCCGGGACCTCTTCGGCGGTGACCACGGGGCGGAGGTCACCTCCACTACTGCCGCGGTGGTACCTTCTGTTGACCCCGTGGCCACGTCCCAGGAGCCCATTGCCACTACATTTGTTCAGCCAGACAGAGTTGGGGTCGATTCCATCAGCCCTTCCACAGCGCCAACCACACAGCAGGACCGGCCAGAGCCTGATATGGCCACTTCGGTACAACGACAGACGCCGGTCCACCTTCCAGAGACTGCAGGCCGAGCAGCGGCCGAAGGACCGCTGTTACAGGAACCAACGCCTCAACAGGATGCCCCGCGCACAACGACTGCAGCACAACTGAGTCCAGCCCAGTTATTTCTGCTCATTCAGCGGGCGGCCGGCCAGGCCGAGCAGATTCATGCAGAGCTACAGCGGCGATGCACTGAGCAGGGGAACCAAATCACGGCGCTTACTGAACAGCGCAATCAGCTAGTGCAGGAGAAGACCTACCTCCAGGAACAGGCCGACATTGTTAATCAGGCGCTTTCCAGCGTATGGCCGGAGGCACGGGCTCACCATGCTCCACTCCCTGCTCACATCGAACAAGACAGCATAGCCTTACAGGCTCGCCAGCTCGGGGATATCTTCACCACCATTTGCAGAGAGAACCAGGAACTACAAGCGGCGTTGGCCGCACGGCCTACCCTACCAGATCCACCCGTTGATTATTCAGGACCGGTCACTGCCAAACAGGCACAGGCAGTCGATCTACGAGAGACTCTCCATTCCACGACAGCAGCGGCTTCGGCCCTTCTACGAAGCTTGCAGGAGTGCTCCCTCGCACTGACAGTCAAAACGCAGCCCATTGCTGCTCAACTGCAACAACTCGCCACCCAAATTCGGGCGACCACGGACCAGGCCAGATTGGACTAGCTCTACGCTCAGATGGACGAGTTGGAACTTCAAATGCAGACGACAGAGGCCGCATCAGCCGCAGCTAAGCACATCATCCGGGAGATGCGGCCGCCCCTTCGCAGCCATGCCGAGGCAATGCATCAGCTGGACGCCACTGCCGAGTCCCAACTCACCACACTGTTCGGGGATGCACCGACGCCCATTGACGAAGCTACAGCCAACCGCATTGTTCAAGATGCTGACCTGCTTATGCAGCAATGGCAGCAAGCAATAGTAACTTTCACGGAGCTTCGAGATGCAGCACTCCGCCGGGTCCCGGAGTTGGGGCCCTTGTTTGAATCAGCAGGTGGCGGAGTACAACAGGAAAGGGCAGCAGAAGAAAGAGCAGCAGAGCAGGGCACAGAGGCCGGCGAAGGTATGGAGGTAGAGACTGTCATTTGCGATTGACTCGCGGACTAGTCAAAGGATTGTGGTCGGGGCCTGTTGGGGCCCTTGTTTTTGTTTAAGTTTTGAATTTTGAACTTGGACTCTTTTTGAGTTGCGGAGGGAATACACACAGCTAACGCGACCGCACCGCGCGACCAGGAGTTGCGGAGCTAACAAGGCGGTGCGGAAGCACTTGATAACTAGAGATAGAACAGCGATAAGTACAGATGAAAGAGATACAGCAGAGAACAGGAAGTAGAACATGCAGATATCAGAAGAGAAGTTGGGAAAAGCCAGAGCAAAGACGCAGAGAAGCCGCCAGTCGCGGCGAGCGGGTGAATAAAAGGCAATCACCCGGCTGCAGAAGAAGATGGTTGGTTGATTGGTTGATCGGTTGCTGTTGCGGGATGATTGAATGCGGAAGCAGCTGCGGAGAAATCAGACTTGTTCTCGCAATTGGTTTCTACTCTCTATGTTTTGTATTCTCTGTTCTTAGATTCATCTGTATCTGATATATGGGTTATCAGAGAAGGAAGCTGTGTAATCTTGTATTTGGCTGAAGACTAATGAAAGAAGGATTGCTGTCTTTATATTTATGTGTTAAGATGTGTTTACCATGCTTTAAAATTTTTAAGTTGCGACTGTCAATATACTTGATTGGTGATCTTGCATGAATATTCTGGTATATGTAACGGATTCTCTTTCTTTCTGTGGTTGCGGGTTTATTCCTCGTCTGTGATTTCTTCCCCTTTCCCAGGTGGTCGCGGCACGCCTCGGGTGAGACGCTCTGTTCTTCCCGAACAGGGTGAAAATGCCGAATTTTTAGTAGAAGATACTAATGCTTTGGCTTCTACCCATTTAGTAACATAATCAGTACAAACCAATATATGCTTCTTTTGCTTAGATGGTGGATTAATAGGTCCAATGAAATCTAAAGCCCATTTTTCAAAAGGTTCAATGAGTACCTATGTTTGCAATGGAATTTCATTTGAAAGGGTAGGTTTCCCTACTCTTTGGCAGGTGTCACACCTTTTGACATATTGTTTTGCATCTTTGAAGAGGGAAGGCCAATAATATCCTAAAGAGAGGATTTTATAGGCCGTCCTTTTTTCTGCAAAGTGTCCGCCACATGGTTCATCATGACATGCCTTAAGAATATCAGGCATTTCATCTTCCCTGACACATCTTCTGATCACAAGATCTGGCCTTGTTTTAAACAATTCGTTAGAAATCCATGAATATTTTGAACTCTCTTGAATAATTTTTCGTTTTTCACTTGGAAATAAATGTGAAGGTAGTTTCCCTGTAACCAAATAGTTAGCAATATCTGCATACCAAGGAGTCTTAATAGTTACTACAAACAAGTATTCATCAGGAAACTTATCCTCGACAGGAGAATCTTCTTTAGTATTTTGAATTCTAGACAAGAAATCAGCTACTGTATTCTATTTTCCTGGTATGTCGCTCTTGAACATGGCACTTGTCTGCATTCGTGTCAGGTTGGGGACATCTCATCTCGTTTCTTCACTTTGCCTCCGTGGGTTTGGATAATCCTTTTTGACCTCTCCTCTGCTCATTTCTTTGTTACCATGACCTCTGATCCGTTTATGTCAAATACTGCCAAACCACTATTAGTGCCGTTACATGTTCAAGAGAAGTTGACCTCTGCGCATATCAACCTTTCCTCTGATTCTCATACGATCCTGATTCACAACAAAAACATCATGTTCCTCTGTCTCGTGTCGATGATGTGGGAAACATTATGGCCCACCTTCGATCAAGGTCACTTCCTGTCGACTTCAGCTCATTATCCAGGAAGTTGGTCTAGAGACTCCTTTATGGTACCTTGGAGCCTGCATGCCTCAATGGCAGGTTCATCGCATTCGATGTGGGGTTTTCATCATTGGCCTCCGATCGAGTGATTCTACGGGTGTTCGACGCCAGCTCATTGATTCACATGCCGTAGATTGTACCTGTAGTACCTTGAGGACCATTGTCATTATTGGTGGTACCTCTCGCGTCTGTTAACAGCTCTCATCATTGGCTGGTAATCAGACGATGTTCTTGCATGTTTGACTTCAGCTCACATATTCGCATGCTTGAACTTGTACTTTATTTGGGTCGAGATGGAGCGCAAGACCCTGGATTGTGTCTGTTTTAATCTAGGCTACGATTGTGGATTATTATCATTTTGTACATGACTCACTGATTGGATGGCTGCGACCATACCTGAGTCTATTTATTTTGATCCTTTCTGGATGGCTGCGCCCATACCCTGGATCCGGATTATAGTGTACTCTGTTTCGGATGGTTGCGCCCATACCGCATATACATCATGTACTTGAGATATCAGTTGTATTTTTCTGCGCATTTTTTCCGATGGCGGGGCTTCAGTTGAACATGTTCTTGTAAAGCATTTCACCCCTCTCTCTCTCTCGGGCCTCATGCTTTAGGGGGCATCTGTTACACAGTAATTTGTCACTGTCCCTACCATTCCCCATCCCGCACAATGGAGGACCCATTATGTGACCTGTGAGAAATGTTAAGCCTTGAAAATACCTTCATTGCATCCCTTTCCATGAGGACAACATTTCTTCTATTTATCATTTCCTGAGCAGACCCCTAAAAACACCTGTTTTTGCCTTGGCGCTGGTAGCCCGTTATGTACTCGCGCCAATGGGGGAAAATTAACACTGAGCCCGCGCCAATGGGCGCTCTGTCCCAGTTAAGCACCTGCGCCACTCTGCTTTTGGAAAGTTTTTTAAAAAAGAGGCGAAGTTTCGATTACAAAAACTTCGTGGATGAGTCATCAGGAGTGGTTTCTCCTGAATAACCACGGCCTTCCTCCTTTGGCCTCTTGTTTCCACCTTATGGGGAACCTCCCAAGGGATAAGGCCTCCCTTCCACTATTGTAGGGATCCCAACCTCCTCCTCTCCTCTATAAATATAGCCTTCATCCATTGATGAAGGGCTGAAGGGCTGATAGTCTTGAAGGGCCTAAGCTTTGAATCTCCAAATTCCCAAGAGCCTTTGTGCTATAAGAGCCCTCTTTCTTCCCTTAAGGCCGACTCAAGTAAGGAGACTATCGTCGAGAGACTCTGGAGAGGTTTGCCCTTTCCCTGGCGAGCTTTGCGAGACGTGAACGACTGGAGAGCCATCCGAAGGAGACCACGACGTCAGAACATTGGTTGTAATCTCTTTCAATTGTTATTTAATGAATGATTACGATTATGGTTCCACTCTGTTTTCAATTATGTTAATATGAGTAGTATCCTTTCTGACTGATATTTAGTTGCGTATGCTGGATTTTATGCTTGTATCTGTTTGTTTCTTGCATGTGCAGGTGTCCATCCACGGAGATCGTGGAGGATCGTGATCTGCCGAGGCTGAGGAACGGGAACGCTCTCTTCTTCAGATCATAGCATTGGATTCCAGGTAGGCCTCCATCTTTGGTCTTTTCATTCGTAACTAGGAACTTGCGTCGTAACATTTCGTGATTGTTGCTAGACCCCTGTTGGGCTAGTAGGGATCGCCTCTGTCCACAGAGGGGATTTACCTCCTCAACAGTAGGAATAAATCCAACTTTTACAATTTTAATTATTTTGAATATTTTGGACTTATTATTGCTTTAATTAGAGTGTGAGGCTATAATTCCCCCCCTCAATCATAAGTCCAAAGTAAGAACCTAGAACCAGCTCCAAGTCCTCATGTTGAAACCATTGAGTTGATCCTCAATGAAAAAATTTGTTTGAAAAACTGCCAAACCTAGATGCCAAAAAAAACTCCAATATGAAGGGAACATGAATCGACAGTGAGTTTGATTCATCTCTAAAATTTTCTTGACAACTCCATCAAATGCCAAGCTGCAATGGAAAAGGATCTGTTTATCCTTTGCTCTCAATCAGCATCCTAATTACTTTTCCACTGACAAAATTTTGATAACATCCACTAGTGAATTTGTTGATGATGTCAAAACTGGCCACTGGATACTTTGATTATGACTGCCCACTGGCTGGTTTGATGTTGACTGACCATTGCTTTTATGTTGATGCCGTCGCAACTGCTCACTGGCTACTTGGTTGATGTTTTCAAAAATTTCAGTCTAACAGCCATCATCAATTCCATTATCATTTCCCCCCTTTATCAGCTTAAAGGAGAGACAATCATCTGTATCTGATTATTGAACTCCCCCCTTTCAGGTGTAGGATATTTTCACGTTTGTATTCCCTCTTTAAGGTGCACGAGAGTACCATCTTCATTTTATTGTTCGCTGAAATAGGTGAGATTGAATTTTGTGATCAAACTTATACAATTTTTTTATTTTTTATGACCATTCCCAAGGATCAATCCATGCATAATTGATCCTCAATCTGGCTGGTTGTTTTTGTTTGAAAAATTTATCTTATGAGTGATTATGATTTCCACAATGGTGACAAGGATGGAGATCAAAACAATGATCTTCCATATGACCTATTCTTTGGAAATGCTTGCATTTTTATTTGTCTTCAACTTTCTCATGGCTCTCTGATGTTACTTGATCAAGAAACACAACACTAATGAACTTGATTGGCTTTGAATAATCTAAGATATGCAAGTTGTTGTCATATTTGTCATATCCTAAGACACATAGATTTTTGTTGCATTGGATTTCTTCCCATGGCTTGATGATTGGCTTGGAAGAAGAAAGTTGAACTCAATCATGGACAACTTCTACACTTGAAGTTGTATGCTTGAGTGAATTTAAATCATCTTTATCCTCATTTTGTATAGTTGAATGGATCAGAAACATCACTCTTCTATGATAACTCACCTTGTTGTAGTTGTGACTCCTAATTAAGAAATGCAATTGTATCATGTTCTTGATGTAGATGCATTTTAACATCAACAAGAATTACTTTGTTGATTTTCACCATGTCTTTAGCAGTGGATAGGATCGGATTTTTAAGAACCTATAACAACTAAATGTTTTTCTCCATGTGAACTTGCTCGCTTGAACTCACGCTCGGTTTCTTTTAACACTTTCTTGAATTTTTAAAATTGCTTGGTTAAACTTGTTTGCTTGATCATCACTTGAATTTCATTCTTACTTGAATGTATGTTAACAATTGAATTTTGGAACTCACGCTTTATAGCTTTCACGCTCGCTTGATGTCTTGAACTTGTTCACTTGCACTTTTCACTCGCTTGATATCGCTAATTTGATTTAGCTTATTTTCAAAATAAAGGTGTCGAAAACTATTGAAAATGCACCAAGAGAATTATTACAATGATTTAATGATAATTTAAAATGAATTTGATGACTTAGTTGAAAATAATTGACTCACTTGACCCCTTATAACTTCAAACCTTGGGTGTCAAGTTCAACCGAGAATGCACCCTTACAATTCAACTCAATTTTATTTGAATTTTATTACAAGTTAACTTACAAAAATAAGATTATTTGCAAGTTACACAAAGACCAATTCTTGTTTACTTCGTTGAATGTTGATGTGGATGATCTCTTTATTAGCTTGATGATGTGTTCTGTGTGATTTTCTTTTTTGTGCTTGATGTTCTTTGCAACTACTTAGTTACAGGTTCTTTGATTAATGTGCTTGTTTTCATTCACTTGATTTGAAATTCATGTGTGTTTTAGATGAGAGAATTTTATTTTCAACACTAGATGCAACACATGCACAATCAATCACTATACAAGGTGTACCTAAGATCCCCTTATTCAAATTTTTGGAAAATCTAGGATACTTCAACACCACAAAAAATATATGTTTTTAATAAATATTGGAGTACATCAACCTTCACCTTCACAAAATTTCCATTGAAACTTCTCAAGCAATGATAATGCAAATATATCAAACCCTTGAAGCAACTTGAATTCAAAATTGAATGGACATTGACCCTCCTAGAAGTAATATGTTACTTCAAATTAATTCCCTTAAAAAATTTCACTTATCACTCCATATTACATAATATACCTTATAACCCCACAAAAAATTTACTTCAAAATATTATTTACATAAAATAACAAACACTCGTTATCTCTCCTTGATTTTTTTAAATCACTTTAGAAAAAGTGAATTAATTTTTTTTTTCTTTTAAGCATTCTCCATACTTGAATAATGGGAAAACTCATTTGTTTCACCATATGTATGAAATTTTTTGTAATTTTTGGATGCATACTTATGAAATTCCTCAACATTGGATACTTTCATCACAATAAATGAAATGTATTTTTTCAAACCATCATTTAGGATTGAAATAATCTTGAAAAATCACCAAAGAAAGTTACATTTATTTCTTTGACCGATTGCAGTGACTTGAAATAAATTATATGTATTGTGATGTGTCTCTACTCCACATATAATGTTGGTGTTTCCCATCCCTATGTCCAAAACAAGCTCGTGCACTTCCTCTATCTAATTCTTCCAAAGAATGTGCTATCAACCATTTACCCATAACTCTTTTGGCGGCTATTTTCTTGAAAGGCTAGTGCACTAAGTAAATGATTTAAATTCCTCTCAAACGTGGCGAAACCAGGCAAAAAATGATCCAGAAATCTAGAATATTGTGACTTCCATTTGAATAATGCATTCATCGATGTGCCCATGTTACATCATGATGGCCATCTTCCTCCCTTGGTAAATCTTCCAAGCCTTCGACAAGGGATCTCAATGCTTAACCATGATTTTTGTTTCATTAAATTTAAATTCAGCTGTAATATAAATTTAAAAATCCAATCATAAAAATTAAGAACATAGGAAATATTAAGAATTCAGTGTTGGTAATTTGATTAATGACATACTAATGTAATAAGTACTTAATGCAATAATGAACAAAATTTTGACATTTTAGCGTTTCCGTTGCTTTCACAATAGCACATAATATCCTCTTATCTGACTCTGTGAACTTCTATCTATGAGAAAATTCAATGTCGTGATTAACGTGACTCCTCTGAATGCCGAACACCTTTGCAACAAGCAGGAGAATGGTTCACATATTAAGCTGCTAGTGGCAAGCCTCTAAAGAATCTTAAGATAAATTCATGGAGCCATCAAATTAGGAAGAAGAAACTCCCACAATGATATTTTAAACTATTCTTATCTAACCCATAAGTATCTATGATAAACAATTCATATATTTGTAAGCAACACTCATCATTATATTGATTCCATTGCATTCCTCTATATTTAACAATCAAGAGTTCCTACTATTGAAAAAAGAATCCATAGAGATTATGGCTTGATGATTTTGTTGTTAACCGAAAAGTGTTCATCATAGTTGTTCACATTTCTTGCCTCACGAAATGGTCCTTTGATTTTGTATATTCAGCATCAACATCATCCAAATTAGAATTTTCCTCATCTACAAACTTTGTAGGTTGGATGATGCCATAATTCAATTTTTTGAAAACAATGTAGCCAATGATTTTTAAATCTTGGCTCTGTTTCATCCTTATTATCTGCAACTATTCCCATAAATTCACGTGCAGACAGACAACACTCTAATGCACACAACTACAAAACCTCATATTTGCAATCTTACCTTGCCAGGACCGCGTTTTTACTGGAGCGATTTCCCCTCAATTTATTTTCTTTGTAATGTCCACTAGATTAAATAATACCTTAATAAAATTGAACTATAAAATCCAACTAAAAAATGCTTTGAAAAAGGAATTTGAGAATATGATAAATCACAGGTAATGCAGCATGCAATGTCCAACACTTCTCATTGTCAAAAACATCATATTTTCTTTATTTTAAGTGCTTCCAATAATCTAAAATAATCTTATCAAGAACAACTGAGGTAATTGTAAATGACAGGAAAACCACATATGTTTCTACAAACTTCACATCTTCCATTCATATCTTCAACCTAGGAGACACCTCCTTCTGCAAGTGAGTTCATCCCATGGTTGGTAGTTGTAGAATGCATCATAGTGCATTGCTTCTTCTGATCCTCGTAATCTGCATCATTAGTAGGCATATCATATCTACATACTAGGCATGAATTCTGAGAATTTAGCCAAGGTATAAGACAATCACCATGATAAAGTTGTTGGCAGGGAAGTTTCTTTCCTAAATTCCCTGAAGGAATAATATCCTTACCAATTGCACACAATGCAGCACCACTCTTGATTTCATACTGACATATTACAAACTTCACAGCTTTGGGTCGAGCGATATGAAGCTCCTTTATTCCTCGAACTATGAAACTGGATCATGCGTGGCTGCAAGTCGGACAGAAACTCCACAATGCTATGCTATGTCATTGTAACTATACACACAAATTGTTTATATTCACACAGATCCATGATATCCACAACAACAAAAAAATATAGTAATTTAATCTCGATATGCCCCTGGGCCCTCCTCGAGGGAGTTAGCCTGAAAGGATCTAATACCAGAATCAAGAAAATTAAATGAACACAAATAAAATATGAGAGACAAAAAAATGGCGGAAAATGATTCTCAGCCTCAGTGTATTCCTCACATCACAAAAAATCTTAATGATACAAATATAAATATATGAGCATAATGTCTCAAGATAGTGCGTCTATCTTGGGCACAATCACCTTGGTTGAGTGAATATCTCAACCACACACTAATATAGGAGCCTAACTTGTTGGAGAGAATATCTCAACCAACTAGACCTAAACAAACTCCTAAGTTTGAGGAGCAAACCCAATCTAGAAAAGTAGGAATAAATACAACTTTTACAATTTTAACTATTTTGAATATTTTGGACTTATTATTATTCTTATGAGAGTATGAAGCTAACATAATTCATGTGGATGCATCCTAAAAGATAATTTGAGACTAATATGTTATTTTATATGAAATTAAAATTCCAGATAGCTTTTAAACCCAACCAATGTTCTTATCAGCACAAAGTGCACCGATGCATTTGAAAAATTCATAGCATCAGGGCGTTCAAATAATACTTGTACCAATTTCTTGTACGAAAAAATGAACAAGGTCGATAAGATTATTTCTAATGTAAGTGTTGAAGATCATAAAAGGTTGATTGAAAAATGAGAGAATGATGAATCAAGTAAATGAAAAAATGCTATTCAGGATGATCCGGATTTATGCAGAAACACAATAGAATACAGAAATAACCATAAACATATAGATGCATCGGAAATAATGCATCATTTCATTAATACCAAATAACAGAAATATGCTTACAGACATAATGGAAATAAAATAGCTAGGGTGCTGGTAGCGAATCTTTGAGAAGAGATGTGGTGGCTACAGACCTCTGAACTGTGTTACAATGAGGCTCGAGGGCCTATTTATTATTAAGAAATAATGGAAAAACTGAAAAGTTCAAAAACCTAACTCTAGGAGATGAAGCGCCAAAACTGTGGGCCCCCGTTTGGGTAAGTTGGTGTTTCAACTTCCTGGGGACATAACTTTGGCATCTGATCTCCGTTTGACATGCTCAATATCTCATTATAAATATCTATCCGAGGAGTACAACTTTCAATGTGGACCCATGTTCCTCCTGGTTTTCCCAAAAAAACGTTGTTTAGGGCCTCAAAACGGCTCCGAAAGTCCAGGACCCGAAAAACTGCTAAAAATAGTAAGTTGTGATGCAACTTAAAAACTGAACGAACTAATGGTGGGGGTTCAAATGGAATAGGTGGGTGGCCACCAATATCCACCTAGATCATTAAGGCCCCAAAATGGCTCTGGGAGTGTAGGACCTGAAAACCTGCTAAAAATAGTAAGTGGTGCTAAATGTGAAAAGCTGCAAGAATTGATGGTGTGGGTCCAAATGGAATAGGTGGGTGGCCACCGATATCCACCTGGATCATAGGATGAGTTTTTTTTTTGAATTTTCATTAATAATATACTTAAGAATATTAGATAACATGTTTCAAACAATCTATTAATTCATATATGTTTAATGTTCTACAGGGAGAAACAACAAAGGGAAACATCAATCTCATTCTAAGAAAAGAAAGATTATAGAACATGTAAATGACAATGAATTGGTCCTTAACTCATATGGAGTGGTGTTGGAGGTTAATGAAAGGGGGAATTGTTTTTTTCATAACTATGATGGATCTAGTGGAACGAACGTATAGGCGTACTTTCCACTTACAATATAAAAATTAATTTAATGATTCTAAGAACCAAATTTTATCTAAACTATAGGAAGCATTTCTAAAGCAATGGTCAATGATACATGTCAAAATTGCAATAAAAAAAACATACAACAACAAAAAATAATCATTCAAAAGGTAATATTCCTTATTGTATAAAATGAATTTCTAGAATTATATGTATATATTACTACAAGCCATTCATTTATTAATATTTATTTTGTTATATTTAGATTCTCTATATAATTTTAAAAATAGTTTATTACTTTTTTCAGGAAGATTATGAAAATCCCAAATGATCATCGTGCTAATATGTGAAACATGTCAGTAGGGATGTCCAAAAAATCATATAAGGATATGGTCAAAGAAATGGACATAATTGCATCACAGGAGGATCCAACTCAACAACAATGTGCTTTAAATGTATGTAATCATGATTGAATTTTTACATATAAAAATATAATTTAGCATTAAATATTAATTTCCAATTATTTTCTTGCAGAAAAGGAAACAATATGGAATTCATTCAACACATGAAATAGGACAACAAGGAATAAAAGGATTGATTTCAAAGTTTGTGAGTAATTGCTAATATTTCCTTATAAAAAATCAAGGTTTCATTTTTGTATATTTTAAGTTTTTTTACGGCAACCATCCTTGAATGTCTTCAAATAGGTGCTAACATACAAAGAAGAGTCGTCGAAATAATTTATTTACATTGGGTTAAATAAGGATTGTGAGTATATGTTGGAAAATCAAAAAATAATTATAGAATTTGTAAGTATCTATGTGGTTTACTTCTCTAAGTTTATAATTAATATAACACAAAAATCCGTTATATTAAATCTATTATCTATAATGGGGTTTAAAACATGCAGGAAACAAAGTATGGAACTATGCCAACAAAAGACTTGTTGCAACAAGACATGAGACTTTGTTTTAAAGCCATGTACGCAATTTATGAGTCACTTCTTGCTATGGTACATTGATATTTGATTTACATTGATGTATATTATTTATTCCAATTTTAACTATCCTCACCAATGTAGATACACTCATTACACTTTGTTTTTATGTTTTCAGATGGAACTGCAACATCAAGAAGATGAAAACAATCAAGGCAATCAACAAAAAATTCCTCCAAATAACCCAAGTCATGGAATTATACTGAGTATTTTCAGGTACAGCCAACGAGCATAGTGCATGTTCCTAGCAGGAATCATGAAGAGCCTTTGATATATCATAAATTTTAAGATCTATTTGGGTGATGGATAATAAAAGTATCGTTTGTATTTATTTTATGATATCTGGTGATATTTAACTGTATGTGCTACAAAATAATGGAATATGGGAGTCTTTGGACATTTTGGAAGGTTTATTTTGTATACTCCAATAAAATCCTAATTATTACTGGGTTGAAATGTCTTAAAGGAATATTTTTGGATAAGTTAAGGTATATTATGGCTTGTTTTAAATAAATTATGATTATCATGGCCATGTGATTTCTTTATATTTCAATTCCTCTCTATGTACATGGGGAGGAATCAAGTTACTTATATACATGCATGACAAATATAAAGTGTAATAGATAATTAAGATTAAATTCACATCAATTTGGAAAAGTACATTAGATTTGATGTATTCTTCATGGAAATATTTTAAATGGTAATTATACAAATTCAAGCAAAAAGGTGTGTTAACATATCCTCTCATTTGGTAGAAATGTTATTCTTTCTCCTATATTTTTGATGGGCAAGAGTTATTGGTAAAAAAAATTCTCCTTTATTGACAATAATAATTACTCCATTAAAAAATATATATATATATCCTTGAATGTGATAAGTCTTCTACTCCTTGGAAATTATATTCGCTCTAAAGATAATGGGATAGTTCACATGGGAGTAATTATTTCCACACCCTCAACCCACAAAGATAGAAAATAGACCAACTGTGGGTCGTACAATTTATAGAACGTAAAAATTTAGGTGAAAATTGATTCATGTGAGAATGGAATGTGGGTTCCATGAAACCTTTTAAAGTATCCCCTGATGAAAGCATGATCCTATATCACTAGAAAATTAGTCTAAGTTAATGGGTCAAAATTTATTTTAAAAATATCTCTCCACACCCTAAAACATGTGGGTATTAAAATATTATATAGTTTGGAAGTAAGACCAAAAAGAATATATCTTGAGTCAGCAAGCAAGAGTGTAGGAGAAAAGCTTCTAATTATGTCCTAGGGTTTCATCTTGTTCCATGCCATGATAGTGTCAAGAGGGGGTTCTGGAGCCCCCTCCTTCAGCAAAATAGTTGCTTGCAAAGGGACGGAGTAGGAAACCTCCTTCTTCACCAAAATCACCACCTAAAAGGCTTTAAATAAGCATCCTACTAATAAATTGGGAGAGGTAGGGGAAAAAAAGGTTTCAAACCATCAGCCAATCAATTAGTCTACAAGATCTAGTGGGAATCCCATAACTTAGCCACAGGTAGCCAATCTCTGCAAACCAAATACCAAGAAAATACTAACTCCAGAAATAGACAATATGGATGTTTCATATTCTATATAATGCATGCAGGAGTACGCAATCATCTGCAAATTCATGGGCTTCTGGCCCGCAGAGAAATATCTACATTGGTTGATCTAAGTGATATGGCAGTCGAAAGGAGGAATCAAGCTCTAGCTTGGCTCAAAAGGGTCCTTCACAGTGATATTCAACTTGTAATAGGATAAGGACCATATGTTTGAGGTAGGACCCTATTTTTTCAACTCAAAAAGACTATACATAAAATATTCAAGAGAGAACTTCATATCGAAGAAGGTGGACTTCATAAGAGTCCCAATCTAGATCCAAATATAATCCTTTCCTACTAACAACTAGTCTACATTTTTTTTGAAAGGGATAGGAGATATTCTAGGAGAATATATTAAGATGTTATAAGGAACCTGTGTTGGGTTTTATGTATCCTACATGTGCATATGCGCTTATTTGGATGTTTCAAGGGCTCTCCCATAACCCATTAAGTTATTATTTGGAGATGAAACTAGTCACAAAGAATAGATTATGAACACATACCATTAATATGCCAAAAATGGCATGAGATGGCTATGTTTTTATGGGATGTCCTCAAAATGCCTCACATGCTTCCAACCCCCAGGATCAGCAGAAGCACATGAAAAAACAAAAGCCTCAAGGAAAATTAGCTCCACCAAGTTCATCCAACAAGAAAAAATTTGAAACCCTTGGTGAATATTAGGAAGAAAAATACAAATTAATTATTGAAATAGAAACTTATGCAAGGGAGAAGGAACCCTTCTATCCCCTAGAGGAGGAAAAGGAATCGGGCACCTCAGTCATCCCAATCTCAACAGGGAAAGAAAATTAAGACATATAAATGGAGTGTAAAGATAACAACGACTCACAAAGGAAGAGGAAATTGAAGAATTTCTATGAGACATGGAACTAAAAATAATCATGAAATTCTAGGACAAGAGAGGATTAGAAGCCATCACGTAGGAATCCCTTCAAAAAATAGAAGAGGTGTACCTTTATGAAGAAGAGCTAAAGAAATAAATTTCCAAGAGACAATATGGAGATCTCCCAAATATCAGTATCAAACCTCACATCCTAGTAGAAAAATATAATCCAAATGAGTACGAAGGATGTACGAAAGGAAAAACACCAGTCAAATACTACAAGAGTTGGGAGCAATGTTGGTAAATGAAGGAAAGGTAAGGGCTCTAATGTTAACTTAAATACCTTCCCATTGAATTTTATTTCATGGAATATAAGAGGTATGAATGAACCCTAAAAAAGGATACTCGTCAAGAAAAATATCATGGCATGTAAACGAGAAATAGTTTTCATACAAGAGGAAAATATAGGGTTAGAAAAAATCCCCTCCCTCCAAAAACAATGTTGGAAGGGGTATGATAATGTTTCTACTGCTACCAAAGGCACAACGGGAGGTAAAATAATTATATGGAATGAAGTTCTATTGGATCTCAAATACTCCATTAGAGCTCCCAACATGCTAACTACATTCTTCGGAATTATTAGCACTATAGAATCCTATGTGCCATAAATTTCTATGAGCCTCATTGAGTCGAAGAAATAATTAACATGTTAAACACTCTAAAAAATATTAAATAAGCCCTCTCAAGCACTCATTGAATTATGGGAGGGGACTTCAACATGATTCTCAACTTATCTGAGAAAAAAGGATGCCTAAGATGACTGGATAGATATGCAGATTCTTTCGGAGAAGCAATAGACCATATGGAAATGGTAGACGTGGAAACTCAAAACAAAAGATAGGGATAAAGAAAGTTCATCCCATATAGATCGATTCCTTATTTCAGAATCCATTGTCTTAAGCACCCATGAAATAGAATGGAACATCCTCCCATTTGTACAATCATAACATTGGTTGATTTCCCTTGAAACTCACCTCACATGAACTCTTAAGAATAGACGCTTTAGGTTTGAAGCATTTTGGTTAGACCACATAAAATTCCAAGAAATAATTGAGGAGTGGTGGCACATAGACTTCCCTTAAGAGGCTCCCTAATGTTCTACTTCTAGCAAAAATTGAAGCACATCAATAAATGAATTCGCAAATGGAATAAGGAGATATTTGGGGATGTCCTCAAGGAGAAAAAAGCTCTCAAAAATAAAATGGAAGAGCTCCAAAATAGAAAAAGACTTGCAACAAAAGTGGGAAACAAGAGCCAATCAAGAGGAGAGATTATGGAAGAAAAACTCAATAGTGAAATGGCCGAAATGTGGGGAACATAATACCAATTTTTTTCACAAGTCCATGATCCAAAATAGAAAGGAAAACATGATCCTCTCTCTCAAGACAGAGGACAACTTGATAATCAACTCCCACGAGTATATCTCGGTCGATCTTCACACCTATTTTTGGAATATCATAACTGAGCTCGTTATGGACAAGAACTCGGCTATATAAAAAAACTTCTATACATTCCACGAATGGTGAATGATGACCATAACTCTATGTTGCTTAAAGAAATATCTGAGCAAGAGGTTGAAGAGGCAGTCATGTCAATGCCCTTAAGGAAAGACCTCGGGCCAGATGGCTTCACCACAGACTTTTTTAAAGCTTTTTGGCCTATAATAAAAAAAGTGCAAGCCATTTTGGAGGATTTGATGTTAGCCAAGATGGTTCTGGGAACTTTCAATGGCACTTTCCTAACCTTGATTCCAAAATATGAAGGATAAGACACCCCTGACATGTATCACCCTATATCTCTTTGCAAAGTAATTTACAATATCATCTATAATATTATTACTAATATAATCAAACCTCTCCTCTATCTCCTCATCTCATGTAGAAAATCAGGTTATGTTGAAAGCATGAAAATCCTTGAAAACCTAATCATATCCCATGAAACCATTCATTCTCTCAAATCCTCCAACCAGTCTTAGATGTTGATGCAACTTGATATGCTTGAGGAATTTGACAATATCAATTGGAAATACATGAGAGAGGTGTTCAAGGAATTTGGATTCCATCAATATTGTCTTGTTTGGATCATGGCTCTCGTAACTAGAGACGTCATCTCCATCCGTATCAATGGATCTCATTCTCAACCCTTTTCCCCCTGTAGTTGAATCAGATAAGGTGACCCCTTATCACCCTTTTTATTCATTCTCATGGTTGAGGGTTTTGGGAAGACTATCTCAGCATCCAAGTACAATAGCCAACTGATTGGGTTGAAGCTTCATGACTCAGGTACAACATCTACCCATCAACAATTCATGGATGATACCCTTCTTATGGACATACCCATTGTTGTAGAGGCTAAGTCTTTCAAGTAAATGTTTAGTATTTTCTCAAAAGCCTCGGGCATCAATATCAATATTCATAAATCTAAAATCTTATTTTTCAATACCCCTATTCCTATCCAAAGTAACATTACCAGAATCTTGGGGTTTCAAAATTTTCCCCTCTCATCAAATTAACTGGGTGTGCTTCTCATGGACATATTTCTTACAAATTCCACCTGATAAAACTTCCTCTCCAAGCTTCATAAGAAAATTATTAATTGGACCTTTTGATCCCTCAACCTAGCGGGAAAATTGGTCGTTGTAAATATTTTCCTTCAAGTTATACACCTCTATTTGTTCTCAGTATTGGCTTCTCTTAAGTCAGTTCTATGAAGCATCCATAACATCCAAAGGAAATTTATATGGAGAGGCTTCGAGGATGAAATTAAATGGGCTTTGGTAAGATGGGATAGGCTATGTAAACCAAATTTTGTTGGAGGCTTGGGTCTCCAAGATCTAGAAACCATGGGTAATTACTTGGGAGTGAATACATGGTGAAAATGGTTAGACTTTCCCTAAACCCCTTGGGAAAAAATTTGGAAAGCCAAATATTCCCCTAATTAAAAGTAGAAAGATCTAATACATCTAGAAAACCATTTTATAGGATTGTCCATCTAGAAACAAGCCTATAAAAACGAGCGGAATATAAAAAAACACAACTTTTGGGAAGTGCAGAATGGTCAAAGCTCTCGTTTCTAGAAGGATGTCTAGTAGAAACTCTTGAAACTTAACGAAGGGATCTAAGAACCCTTGCAGGAGCTTATGTAGTACAAAGGAAGAACTTTGGTATCCCACTACTAGAAACAAACCCCTCAAGAAGGGGAATGGAGATCTTCGATTGACAAATTGGATCGATAACCTCTCCCCAGTAGCATCGACTGGGAGACCTTCTGAAAACACCCCGGGAACATTATATTCGCTCAGATATGGACAAGGATAAGATTAAATGGGATGATAATTTTGGGGGGCTATTCATCCTTAAGGAAGCTTACAGCTACGTGGATAACCACAACCAACTAGAAAATCACACAAAATGGACCTCCCTCTAGATGAAAAACTTGTGGCAAAATATTATGCTCCTTATATGGCTTTTTTTCCATGGAAAAATTCTCACGTGGGATAATATTTTGAAATTTATTTTTTTGGGGTCTTCGTCGGGTGCATTTTATGTGAGAACCAAGAAGAATCTCTTGAATACCTTTTAAATAGATGACCATTTGCTTCCACAATTTTGGACTAGGTACCGGAAGCTTTCATAACCACAAACAGAAACAAGGAATCAATTTAGAGCACCATTTAAGTTTGGAGATAAAAAAAATTCCACTCATCCCATAGTCAACAAAGCATGGGAGTTGCTTTTAGGGGCTCTATGTTGGGTAATATGGAAAGAAATAAATGCTCGAATTTTCAAAAATTTGCAGGCTACAAGGGACATGTTAGGTCCCTATATTACTAGTGTAGTCCCTTATTATTGTTAGTGTAGCCCCCTTATTGTTATTTTTGTACCCCTGTAACCCCCATATTGTTATTATTTTGCCCTTACATTATTATTGTTAGGTCGGCTAGGATTATATTGTGACCCCATGGAGTCCTATATATAGAAAGGAGGTTTTGTCATTTGTATCATCCAAGAATTGTTCATTTATGTAATGTAAAGGAGGCTGCCCCCTCGAAGTGGCTTATTTCTAAGGCGTTGATCTCTCTTTTCTTCTATTTTTGGGGTTGGTTTCATAACATTTGGTATCAGAGCTTTCGATTCTAGGGTTTCACTACTTCAAACAGATCATCATGGGATTTTCACTATAAATTTTTTTCTTAGAGGGTTCAAACACTAAAAAGAAAAACCCCTTTCAAATAAATCCTGAGGAACTTTGTGTAAAAATTTAAGATCTCGGTTCACAACATTTTCGGAGATATGATTTGTGGAAGTTAGGGTTTTTGCAGGCTCCTGTATTTCATCTAAAAGAGGTGACCTTGGAAATTTCATCATAACTCTCTCCCTGAGCATTGGATTGGAAGTTTATAAAAGGTGGACAAAATCGCATGGAATTTAATTTCCTGTGTATCAATTTAAGAGTCAAAGGAAGAAACAGTGACACATGGCACATCATACAAGTTCGCTGTACTGAACCAATCCATAATTAGGTCATTGTGGGAGATTGGGAATAACTTTTCCTTTAAGAATCCAAATCAGGTCATACCTGTGGCATTTGAAAGAAGATTCAAAGGGATACTACAATACTAAATTTCAGATATTGAAGATCTAAAATCACAGACATAATTCAGTTTCAATATCAAGCTCCTTAAAAGAATGAAAAAGGTGTGTATTTTTTTTTCCAAATTGCATAAGTCTTGTTTGAAAAATTAGTTTGAAGTGATTCCAAGGGAATATTGAAGCATATATATCAGTATTAGGTTCTAAAATTCCCCCTAAAAATAATTAAACACCCATTAAGCACTCATAATACTCTACTATGACTCATGAAGAGGAAGAAGTGCAACATGATATATCAAAATTACTAGAGCAAGTGCACCAAATTTCGTTCTCGCAAAGAGAAACAAAAAATGAAATGCAAGTTTTGAAGAAAGGCATGGAAGCTAAGATGGATGGTTTGAAGAATGGCGTGGAAACTAATATGGACGGTTTGAAGAATGACAAGGAAGACATGGAAGACATGAAGAATTATCTAAAAGCAGACATGGAAGGTTTGAAGGAAGGTTTGACAAAGTTAATACAAGAAATGATTCCTAATTGTGAAAAGATAGTAGAGGAAACTCATGATGAGAAAAAAATAAATGTTAATCATGATTTCATAAACTCTAATTTTGGATGAAAGACCCACCATATTCCAAAGATCAATATGAGGAAGTTTGATGGCAAGGATCTCGTAACATGGATACTACAGATGGAGAAATATTTTGATCTCAATATTGTCAAAAACACACAAAAGGTACACCTTGCAACTTTATATTTAAAACAAAATACATTTATATGGTATCAATGGATTTTCTCCCGTAAAAAAATTGTCACTTGGTAAATTTTTATGGAGGAAATGATAGCACATTATGAGGATACAAAGATAAATGCCTTTTTTAGCCAATTGATAAATATCAAACAAAAGGGTTCAGTGATGGAGCACATTAAGAACTTCAAAAAATTGAATATAAGGGTAGTTGATATTCCATAGGAACACAAGATTTATGTCTTCATAGGGACTTTAAAGGATAACATCCAACATGAGGTTTTCCTTTGGGAACCTGATTCATTGGCGAAGGCATTCAGGTTGGCAAGAAAAATTGAATGTAAAATTATGGCGACAAGGAAGCCCACCACTCACATCTATAAAGATGGAAGTGTTGCTACTCCTAGAATTCCATAACCTACAAGGTTGACACCACAAAAACTGTAAGAAAAAAGAGAAAAAGGGATTTCCTATAGTTGTGATAGAAAATACACTAAAGGTCATAAGTGTGCTGAGAAGAAATTATTTTACATAGATTGTGAAGAGGAGGAAGAAAATGAACAAGAAACTTCAAAAGAAGAGGATATCACCAAGAACCAAACCTAGAGAAAGAAGAAATGAGTCCAACCATATCCTCTAATGATTTGGAAGGAGTTACCACTCCTCAAACTCTCAAGATAGAAGGACATATCAAGAAGAAAAAGTTAATAGTGTTGATTGACTCGGGTAGTACCCATAATTTTATTCATTGTAAGGTAGCCAAGGAATTGAATTGCTTCTTATAGCCAGCACCAGAATGTCAAGTGATGGTTTCAAATGGAGGAACTATAAATTACTCTAGAAAATGCCATAATAGCAAGCTAACCATGGGAGAATATTTATTGAATAGTCCAATTCTTTCCATTAAAATGGGAGTGCTAATGTGGTACTAGGAGTACAATGGTTACAATATTTGGGGATGGTAGATTTTAATTTCCAATAACTTTTCCTGGAATTTTTTTTGGAAGGAAAGGAAGTTGAAATACAAGGTATTGCATGGAAGCTGAGAAAGATAATAAGCTATAATGTCATGACAAAGCTTCTAAATAAATAACAATAAAGCACAATTTCACAATTATGCTCACTAGAAGTTCTAGCATCAAAATCATCTATTTCTCCATATCTCCAAAAAGTCTTGGACAATCATTCCAAGGTGATTGAAACTCCCAAAGGACTCCCACCTATTCATGACCATGATCATGCTATTCATTTGATTCCAAGAAGTGTCCCCCCAAACATCAGAACTTACAGATATTCTTATATCCAAAGTAGAGAAATTGAACGTATGATTGCAGAAATGTTAGAGGCTCGTATAATTCAACTGAGTCAAAGGTATTTCTCTGCTCCAATAGTATTGGTGCACAAGAAGGATGGATCATGGTACATGTGTTCGGATTATAGGGAGCTCAGTAAGATCACTATTAAAGAAACATTTCCCATTCATGTGATTGATGAATTATTGGATGAATTACATGGAGAAAAATATTTTAGCAAGTTGTATCTTTGTTCAGGATATCATCAAATTAGAATGAAGACTGAAGATATTCTGAAAAAAAACATTTTTAACTCATGAGGGTCATTATCAATTTTTGGTCATGCCTTTTGGCCTTATCAATTCACCTTCTACATTTAAAGGGTTGATGAATTCCATTTTCAAACCCTTCCTTAGAAAATTTGTGTTAGTATTTTTGGATGATATACTAATCTATAGCAGGTCTAGGAAGGATCATGTTCAACATGTTGATAGGGTGCTCAAAATATTGGAGGAGAAAAAAGTATATGCAAAAACCTCCAAATGTTTCTTTGGAGTACAAGAGGTAGAATATCTGGGTCATATGGTATCTCATAAGGGTGTTATGGTAGACCCTAAAAAAAAAAATCCATTAAGGAATGGAAAGTCCCCACAACCATAAATAAGTTGCGATGATTTCTCGCGTTAATAGGGTATTGTTGCAAGTTTATTAATAATTACAGGAGAATAACAGCAACTCTAACAACATTATTGAATAACAATGCATTTTCATGGACTCCTGAAGAAAATAAGGCCTTTGAACATCTTAAAGATGAAATGTGCCTAGCACTGGTCTTAGCTACACCAGCCTTCACAAAAACCTTTATTGTGGAATATGATGCCTCGAGAAATGTAATTGGTGTTGTTTTAATGCAAGAATGAAGACCCATTTCTTTTGAAATTCGTCCAATCACGGGAAAGTATTTACAAAAAGCTATTTATGAGAAGGAAATTTTGGAAATACTACAAACACTAAAGAAAAGTCGACTTTACCTAATGGGAAGACACTTCAAGGTAAAAACTTATTATGATAGTCTTAAATACTTTTTGGAAAAAAGACTATCTTCAGAAGAGAAGCAAAAATGGGTCACAGAGATGTTGGGTTATGACTTTGAAATCATCTACAAAAAAGGGAAGCTAAGTGTTGTTGCAGATGCACTCTCAAGAAATGATGAAGAGGTGGAAGCATTGTTTTGTGCCATTTATATTATCCAATGAGATTAGATAACTAAAGCAAGGGATGAATGGAAGAAGGATGAAGAAGTGTGGACACTCATTCAAAGGTTTCAGCAAGATACTAGTACATCTGATACATTTAGTTGGAAAAATGATTCTTTATGGTACAAAAATCACTTATATCTTTGTAAGAATTCCCAACTAAAACAAAATATTATTTTGGAATTGCACACTTCTCCCTTAGGAGGACATTGAAAATCTATAAAACTTATCACAGGGTGAAGAAATAATTTTTTTGGGATGGCCTTAAATCTGATATTCAAAATTTTGTGGTGGAATGTTTGGTTTGCCAGCAAAATAAAGTTGAGACAATTAAGACCCCGGGTCTTCTACAACCTTATCCATTCCAAGTCAAAGTTAGGAGGATATTTCAATGGATTTTATCACAAGTTTACCTAAGTCCGAATGAAAGAGTGTCATCATGGTGGTAGTTTATATAATTACCAAGTATGCATACTTTTGTGCGTTATCTCATCCGTTTAAAGCAAGTACAGTTGCTACTACATTTATGGAAACAATTAAAAAGCTACATGGAAACCCAAAGATTATTGTAAGCGACAAAGATCATATTTTTACTGGAAATTTGTGGACATAATTATTTTCTTGTTTGGGTACTCAACTAGCTCATAGCTCATCTTATCATCCTCAATCTGATCAGAAAATTGAGATAGTGAAAAAAAATTTGGAAGGATATCTTCGTTTTTTGTATCTGATAAAAAACACAATGGGTCAAGTTTTTACCTCTGGTTGAATGGTGGTATAACACTTCCTTATATATTGCTAGAAAAAATGACCCCATTTATGGAATTTTATGGATATCATTCACCATCCATCACATGCAAGGCAAGTTAACAAAGCCAAATGGATCTTAATAGCTTATGTGGGTGTGAGATGAACATTAAGTTGTGAGTTTAGTAGGTTTAAAGGGCAATTAAGAATCCTTTAACATATACTAGAACAAGAAGATTCTTTAAGATCACTATGCTTAATAAAGAACCAAAGGACAGGGCACACCATAAACTTCTTTGGCCTGGCTTTATCAAGTAAACTTTAAGACAACAATCCATCAAACCCCAGAGAGCAGGGAACCCCTAAAATCTCTAGCTATTCACTTTCAGACAAAGAAAAAATTTAAGATAACATTTTAGTGATTATTAAAGGGCAGGGAACTCCTAAATTCTTCAATCAAACTTAAAATACCTTCAAAGTGACTATTCAATATGGACCAAAGGACAGGAAAACCATAAACTTCTTTAGCCAAACCCTGGTAAGTAAACCTCAAAGAAAATCCTGAGAACAACATTTCAAGTAGAACCAAAGGATGGGGAAAACCATAAACTTCTTTGGCTAGACTCTATTGAGTTAATCTCAAGAAAAAAAGCTAGGTAAAAATGAAAAGCAGGGAACTCCTAAGTTCTCCAATTAGACACATCAGAGGAAAACATTTAAACACCAGAAAGCAGACATAATTAAGGTGCCTCTAACAACATATCTTAACCTAAATTTTCAGCTCTGTTATAAGAGAAATTGATGTACAAAATGGAAAACAAAAGGAAAACCATTACAATATCATAATAACATCACCATTTAACCAAGTTCATGAATCCTATGAATATGCTTGCTCCATTGATATTCAGTCTAAAACAGTTACAAAGCTTCAAAGCCAACTTCTTTACAACTCAAAGTCTATGAGGTATTCAGCTCAACAAATAACCAACAAAAAACATGAAACATCCATGCAATATTTATCTGAAAAATGAGGATATGGTCCTAAGCTAGGGTTTCAAATGTTATTTATTACAAAGTTAATGCATTTGACCTTTGAGACCATGCGAGGCCCAAGGAAAAATATCTGAGACTCATTTATTGTAATAATAACTCCTAACATAACTTCTGAGCTAACCTTGGAATATTTTTGACTTTAAGGATTCTCAAAAACTTTTACAATAACTCCTGGTAAGGGCACAGCTCCAAGGTACGGGGGCACAGCGCCAGTGCAAACGCGTAGCACCAAGGCAGAAAAAATGGTCTGTATTTAAACCAACTTTTGAAGGCCTTTCTGATGTCCAATTGAGCTCCAAATTGGCTCATTAGAAAGGTCTCTGAGTCTTTTTTCTGAATATGCTTTCACTTTCCAAAATGGTCCCCATCCGCCTTTTCAAAAACATGTTCTCCTAATACTGGTAAAAAACACAGCGCCAAGGTCAAAAAGCGGGTAGAAAGGTGCTTTTTTGGTGGTTTTTGGCCTTTTTGAGGGACCAGTTTTTCTCCAAATCTCCTGAAATGTTCTGAGGTTTATGTACTTATCATTATAAACATGAATATGCTACCCATTTTCCATTTGGATGGCCCAAAATAGAGCGCAGCGCCAGTGGTGCTGCACGTTTGGCCAATTTTCTGCATGTCAAACTATCAAAAATTCAAAATGTGCACAAAATTAGCAAAATTAGAATTTTTCTTGCTGATCAAGGTTTAGAGGCTTATAGGGACACCTCATAAAGGATATTGAGCTTCTCTTTCTCTTTTTCCTCAGTCAAAGCCTGAGTCTTTGCATGGGCTCGTTCTAGCTTGGCCCTTGCAATCTTGTTTCTCATGGCATAATGTCTTGCCATCTTCCTTTGAATGTCAGTGTCCTTCTTTGCCTTCTCTATCAGGCCCTCTAGATTAAAATTGGCTCTCTCAAGCCAAGAATCTCTATCTCCGTCAATCTCTATGGCAAGCAGCTCACTTGGAGTGAGCTGCTCTACTAATTCTGCCTCTTTCTCCCTTTCTCAGGCTAAAGCCCTCTTCAGTCCAATGGTATTCAGTCTCTATCTAGGAAGCTAATCTTCCTCATCATCACTACCATCAAAACTGGCCAAGGTCTCATCTAGCAAAGCCTTGGCCTTTCCTGCCTCTTTTTGAGCTCAGATTGCCTTGACCTCACTGATGATCTATTTTATCCCTAGATGTTTATTCTCTAACTCAAGAAAGTTAATCACATTCTTTTTTATACCGAGATTAGCTTGAAGCTCACTAATCTTGGCATCCTTGCCTCTGATCAATGCACTATTAATTCTCTCCTCATCCTCATCATCAAGGTTAATCAATTGAAACTCCTACTCAGTTTCATGTTTTTCCTCCTCCTCAACAATGATATGCCCTGTAATATTTTCTTTTCCCTTATCTACCTGTTTTGATGATGAAGAAGGCATGGACCCTTTCACATAAAGTGAAGCAAACACATGCCTATGGCCTCTATGATATGTCAAAGGAAATGGCTCAATGTCAATCATTTTAGTGCCAGTTGTCTCAATGTTCCTTTCCTTGCTTGATGCTCTGGTATCATGATATGAGGGTGAAGGATTGTGGAAAGGTGATGATGTAGGATCAACATGAGGTAACTGGATGTGAGTGGGGGGTGATGTATGAACAATGGGATGTTATGGAGAAGTGGATATGGGAGGATGAGATGATGAAGGGACATCCTGCTGATGATGGCTGGGTGGATTAGTGAAAACCTCATTTGCAATGAATGCATCCCATGAAATGTTTTTCTGTTGTAGCTAATGCATGACCACCATCTTGACGAGTGAATGATGAAATAGGCTCTACATTTTTTGATTATAATCTCTCTTTTTCACAATGTAGGCCATTTTTTCAATGCTACGGAAAAGATAATATGGTATATGCAGCATCATAACTCTAGTGAAATGCATAAGAAGACAGATATGGTATGAGTAGAGGTAGGAAAACCTTCCCTCACAAGTGAAATACTTCATTATTGTCCTCATGATGGGTGCATATCTATCAAGAAGATGAGAAAAAGGGAAGATGGACTTGTTGTGGTCTTTATACCTAGGTTTGATGTATGGTTCAAAATAAATCATGTCCAGGTTTTCTTGTTTGAACCACCTCTCTCCCACACTAGGTATCCCTATAGCAGCTGTAATTGCATTGGTATACATCTCAAAAGTCACTCCGGCAAGATTTACCTTCTTGTCATGTAAATTGATGATGAATAATCTTGTTAACTCTGGGTGATTTTGGATTTGCTGCACTCTCTCACAAAAGTCAAAACAGCCCACATGTTTAAAGCAAGAAACAGTGGGAGGAGAGGCCATGAGTTCCCTTGTGGTGATAGGTTCAAATATGTTTATCTTCCCTCCCTTGTGATCATTTCTCCTTTGCATTTGTGCCTCACCAACCATGCCACTATCTTCTTCATCTGACATCTCAAATTATGTTTTGTGAAAACCCTAGGGTGCAAGTGAAATGAATGAGGGGAAGGAGATGAGATGACTAGATTTGAAAAATGAAGGGAATGAGTGCGAATGAAGGGAATTAGTGAAATGTAATGGTTTTTGTGACAAACTAGATGAATGAAAACTCTCAATCAATAAAATTACCCTTGTTTATGACTGATTTTCTTTAAGGAGGATGAAATAGGGATAAAACAGTGATCACACGCTAGTAATTAGGGTTTTCTTAGGTTTCCTCTTTAATTATTTTAAGAATGACAAAAATGGCTTAAAAATGTGTTATGGTATGTACTTACCACTTAACAATGCTTTGGAGGACTTTAGAGGAAATTTGAAGAAGCTTCAATATTTTTTGGGTAGCTAGATCACTTGGGAACCTTCTTTGGCTAGGCACGCAACACCTCTGCAAAGGCACAGTGCCGAGCTCCAAGCGTGCAGTGCCAATGCCACTTACACGGGGTCCTTTCTAGCAAGGGTGTAGTGCCAGTCTACAAGCATGCAGCGCCTTCACAATTTGCGTCGGGAATTTCGGGCAAGAGCACAGCACCGATCTCTAAGCGTGCAATGCCAGTGAAAATGTGCAGCACCAAGAAACCTAACCCAAGTTTGCTTAGAAAACCCTGAAATTCTTCTTTTTTGGATGCTCATGATGGTTTGAAAGGCAAAATTTACTCATTTGAAATGTAAAATGGGCTTTCATAGGCTTGTGGTTTTAATTTTAACTTGAAAAACCCAGTTTCTAATGTTTGAAGTCTTTTTACTTTGTCACTGATACTCTTTGACACTTTTTGCTTAGCATGTTGTTGAAGTCATGAAGTTGGTTTTTCTTTTGCTCATTTGAGGCTTGACATGTTCACTTGGACAGCTTTTGGATCTAGTTTTTAATATAGTAGGATATTCAAAATCTTCTGTAGTTTCCACCATAAGAATGAACTCATCTTTTCCACCTTCTCTGGCCACCTTTTTCAAATCCCTAGCTGCCTGCAGTTCTTTATATAAATAATCAATGTTTTCTTCTAATTTCTCTCTAGACCTTTCAAGTTAATTCATTTCTATCCAGTTCACCTTACCTTTTTTCATATTCCATCAATATTTTCTGATAGACTTTCTTCATGTTTGGCCTTGTGTGCTTTCTCCATGTCATTTTCCTGCAAGTAATCACTACTTTGGCACTCAAATGGACTATAAAGTTTATAACCTGAGTCATCTACAAGACCAAGTTTTTACCCTTTATCTTGTTGTACATTTTTTTCATTCAGGAGTAGACAGTCTACATCATCAGTACTTTCTGCTGATAAATCTTCCAACACCTCTACAAAAGTGCCAAACTTTGTCCTATTTTTCTCACTTTGTAGGTTCTGAACTGAGAAGATAATCCTCTTTGGAAAACTTAGGTCCTTTTTGAATAACCATGTCTTAACATTCTATTACATCTGAGCCAGATTCTAGTAAAGGAAAATCAGTGTCTGAAACATCCAAGGATTTTGGGAAGCGAGAAGAATGCTTACTATAATCAATCCTTCTCATATGTGTGATGTCCTCATCGAAATGAAAGGATGACCTTGAAAAAATGAAAAACCATAATGACCTGATGGGAGTGCCTTTTGACTTGATTTTGAATGAAATTTGACTTAAAAAATTTCAAGTGAAAAGAGCATTTCCAAAAGTGTTGTTATGCTCAAGGGGACATGGGAATGAGTTAACCACAAGAAATCTTAGAGGGAGAATGGAGTTTATTGACAGGGGAAAATGGGGAAATGAGGTTTTAGGTAGGAAAGAAGGATGAAAATGAGAGGTATAAGCCCATAATGAGTCTTTTAAGATCAATAGGGTGACTTTGAGATGGCAAACTAATAGATAGGGAAAAAGGTTTTATGAAGATAATGAAGGCAGTGAGATTTCTGAAACTCAAGATATTCAAGGAATATTATTTTCAGAAAACTATAACCATTCTATAGTCATCCAAAGATAGTGAAAAATGTTGATGACTAATAGTGGCTCCACTTGGGGAGGGAAGCTCAGTTAGGAGGTGTCAAGAGCCTTAGAGTTCAGATCTCTAGAATTTGTAGATCAGTGCCTCACTTGTACTTGGAAGATTCCTCTTTATTCAATTGTTGTTTTGTTTCTATTCTTGAAAGTTGTGATCTTTTAAAATCTGAAAAACATGATTTCTTCAACATCAACTCTACCTACCCATCATACTTTTCCTAACATTTTTTCTTCATTTGGGTGCATTTGGACTAGCAAACCCTTGACATCATTTTTCTTTTGAAAGCAGAAACTATCTACTTCTACCCTTATATTATCCAAAGGCTCAGATTAGATTGATGAGCTCTTTTATTCTCTACCTAATCTACTTATCTGTCAATATTAAATAGTTTGACAGATTTTCATTCTCTAATCTATCAACATAAAAATTAAAACATGACCAAATCAAGGTTAAGCAGTTTGATTTGTCATGAGCTGTGGCATTTTGGAAAAGTTGAACACATATTTTATTTTTTCACAAAGTAAACAAACTGAGGGCTATAATTTGGAATTTTTTATTCATCCCTCTGTTTTCTCTTTGGTTCAGATTTGAGCTTTGGGAACCAATTTCTTTTCCTAATCTAGTCTACTGATAAGCCAAGTTTAAATAGTTTGGAAAATATTCATTTCTAACTTATTAGTAACCAATTTAAATTTGCTCAACCATGATTAATTTGTATGGCTGAACAATGTTTCATCAAAAATTAGTGGCATTTGGACTTGCACACTTTCATAAATATTATTTTTTTGGTATGGGGCTTTACCTTTTCTTTTATCTGCCCTCTTATCTTCTTTTCTTTGTTTTTTTGCTTCATTTTTCTGATATTTTATTCAAGCAGTGTTATGTACAATGAATAAAGCTTTAAACTAAGAACTTCAAAAAAAAAAAATGTTGAGCATCCTGCCATTGACAGGACCTCCATATAATTATGTTCCATCCATTTCTTATAGAAATAATTCATTGGTACCTCTGCTGAATGGATGATGTATGGACCTTTCCACAGATTGTCAAATTTCCCATGCTTGCCTTTGTCCTCTCTTCTTGAATCCCATTTCAGCACTTTATCCCCAATCTAGAAATCATTTTCCTTGATCCTCTTATAAAAAATCTTCTTGATGCTTTCCTGCACTTGTTGTGTTCTGTTGTATACTTCTTCCCTTGATTGCTACAATTGAATGGTTTGGCTCAACCTCCTTTGTATATCATTCTCCTATGACTATACCTCTTGAATAAGCTTCATCATTGGGACTCCCAAGGATGTTGGAAAAACTACATCCATGCCATACACTAGTTGATAGAGACATATGTTAATTGATTTTTTGTTTTTTAATCTTTCTACCCATAGTGCATGCACTAATTTGTTGTGCCATGACTTTTTGTTCTCTTCCAGCAAATTCTTGATGATATTACCAAACTTGTGTTAGAGGACTCAGCCAACCCATTACCTTGAGGGTAATAAGCTATAGAATTCCCTAATGTAATGTGATACTTGTGGCAAAAGTCCACCATTCTCTTGGATTTAAATGCAGCAACATTATCAGTGATGATTTTTCTTGGACAGCCAAATCTGGACAGAATATTGGTTTCAAGAAATTTGGTTATTACTGATTCAGTGGTAGTCCTTGAAGGGATGACTTCTATCCATTTGGTGAAATAGTCAGTTGCAGTGAGGATCCATTTGTGTTGGGAAGAGGAGGCAGGGTGGATTTCTCCAATGAAATATAAGCCCCATTGTTGAAAAGAAACTTCAACACTGATAGGTTGTAAAGGAAAAGGTAGTATTTTTCTCCTTCCCTCAAAGATTTGGAATTTATGGCAAGTCACTGTTGGGAAAAATACTGAGAGGGGGGGTGAATCAGTATTTAGGGCTGACTGAAAACTTTTTACTTTTTCTTTCTCTAAACCCATACGCTACTTTACTTAACCCAACTCGCGTATACACGCAGATATCCTTAATAAAACTTGCGTATTACCAGAGATCACATTATGCAGATAATTTTTTACTTAGATCATTGCATCATTCATTCATTAGATGTTTAGTAAGCAGTAAACATGTGCAGTAAAAACAGAATAAATCATCACACATAAGCAACACACATGAACACCAAGATTTAAGGTGGAAACCCAATTCGGGAGAAAACCACCGTTGTCGTCATCTCTGTCTTCAATATTTATTATAAAGAAAACTTCTTACAACCATGTACTGGCGCAGACTCATACCAGCACGCAGGCACCCACCTATAGAAGGCTACAACCGTCTCTCGTTTACCAGCCTCTCTTGGAAGGGAGCTACAACCCCCTGCTCTCATTTACCAGCTACCATTGGAAGGGAGCTACAACCCCCTCACTGAAGGCTTCAACCCTCAGCACCACCACAGACCACGTTTCATCAATTTTCATACTGGATCCAATAGCTTCCACACAACATACCTTGTAGGCCACTTTTCATCATATTTTCAGACTGGACCCACTCCACACCTTTAAGCTCAACATAAATCAAACTGAAACTTATAACCCCATCAATTCAGTCAATGAATCATCAACCAATCAACCAACAACTTGATCAACATAATCAACAGCATAATCAATATTCAAACAACCCAGATCTGTATGAATACAGATAGCAGTAAAACAACAAAACAGATTAGACATTTCATTCCTCATACTTCAGCAAAACCCTAGATTCCATACGCGCATTTACTTCACTGAACCTGCGTACATACGCGCTTTCTTGCACACCAACTCGTGTATACTTCTGCAAACATTTTAGAACTGACCTGACATTTCATACGCGCTTTTGCTGAAACTAACCCGCGTATATACGCGCTTTTTCTGCGACGAACCTGCGTATAGATCTGTAAAACATTTCAGGATTGTGCAGCTCTTCAGATCAGATAAAACAACTCAGATCTCACCCTTTACTTCACCAAATATTCGCCAGATAACAGATCTAAACATTCCACAATCAGATCTAGAAAATACATAGTCATTTTAGATCTAGAGATCTCTCTTCATCATTTTCTTCATAGGTGCATTATTAATTCAGATCAATCAATAAACTGTTACCCATTCCATTCAGATATACTTCAGAGTGAAGTATTCATTAAAACCCAGACTTATGCTTCCCTTGCACTATGATCCTCTTCTCCTTGGATATTTTTAGCCTTTATCAATACCATGAGTCAAAACCACTCAACCGCTGATGGTATTCCTGGACGAGATCAAATAGATAATCCAGTGCTCAATACAGTGGGCCAATACCATGGTAATGCCCCTTGGTATCATAATTTTAGAGCGCAAAAGGGCATACACGAATTGGAGCATTCATTTCCGTGTGTATACGCAACTTTTCCTCATAAAAAATGCGTATATGCTAACCCTGGATGTATACGAGGGTTCCCTTCACAAAAGTAGAGTATATACGCGGGTTGCCTTCACAAAAGTAGCGTATACATTGTGACATATTATATTTATCATTTTTCTGGCACTTACTGGAATTTTTTTCTCTGTCACATCTGAACTGATCTGTAGATACATCATTCTTACATCTTTAGCACATAGGTTGCTTATCATAGGCAACTCATTAAATAGGTTTCCATCAAGGACAACACATTGCATCATATTTCCAACAATCTCCACATAAGATTTATATCAATATCAAATAGGTTTCTATCCAAGGACAACTTCATCAAATAGGTTGCTATCAAGGACAACACATTGCATCATATTGCCAACAATCTCCCCCTTTGGACTTGATGGCAACCATGATGGTGTTTGATCACCATAACAGATAGAAACATTGATTATAAAAACTATTCAAACACCATGATACTCTCCCCCTTTGACATCAAGGGCAAAGGGTGAATCAAAACCAAAACAAGGTTTGTTCTTTGCATGTAGAACAAAGAGCGTTGTAGATCTGATGTACACTGAAGTTACCATGCTCCCCCTGAGCTCATGCTGAATCTTCAAACATATGTTTCAATGAAGTACATGACTCTATGACCTTTCTTATCACCAAGGACTCATACTTACATCAATGATCCAACCAAGTGGATTTACATATGAGACTCAAGTACCCAACCAAGTGGGTTTACAACAATGAAGAAGTCCTTACATGACTGAATATTACAATTCTACATCATAGGTATTAACATGACCTTTTCATCCAATTATAGAAATGACATATAAAATCAAGACCAAAGAATCTCAAGCATGAGATCCATATGACCAAAGCTCCCCCTTAGCTTGTGCATCCTGAACACTTTCAACAGCAAATCATCAAGGCATCTTCATCCAATATCAGAGAATGAAACAAAAATAGGAGAACTCAAATATCACCAGAGATACCAAACAGCACTGCAGCTGTGCTGAGGAATGCTGACCCAGAAATTTGTCAGCAAACACCCATACGCGGTTTTCTGTGTATAAACTCGCGTATATATGCGACTGTCCTTCATAAAATCAGCGTATCCAATTTAATCTTCAGAATTTAAGCAGATCTGATCTTCTGAGCGACAGAGAAAACTCCCAGCTTTTGTCTGAGATATTCGAATGCTTCCTGGATTCTTTGAGATATTTTTCTTGAGATAAAAATATGCCATCGGTTGCTTGTTGCACTAGATGGAGCCTTTTAATATAGATATTCTTCTGTTGCTTCATTAGGTTCACCTTCTATATTGTTGCTATTTGATGCAGGAAGAAATACAACACCATCATCTTCATTTTTTGTTGGTGTTTCCTCATAACCGCAGATGTACCCATCAGTACCAATCCTTGTCTGTCAATATAATATCATCAACTTGTGACTGGGTCTATGGTTTGAGCATCATAGTGTCTTTCTATAAAAACCAACTATCAACTCAATCTCGTGTCTTTATAACGATGAAATTTCCATTTCCCCTTTTGTAGAAACATATGTGGGAATCATCATGAAAATAGAGTAGAGTGGCACCATATGCGAAAACACCACAGACTTGTATCAACACAATGTATCCATGTTTTCAAGTGTCATCCAACAGTTGTAGCATAAGCACATCAGTAACCAACATTAGGATCTTTGTAGCAACATCATATTCTTGCCAAGAATAATTGTCATACTGGAACAACTTCATCATAGTCAATATGTATCAAGCAATCATCCAAGGTCTTTTATAATCATGATGTACATCATCAACAAAATCTGCATGTTTTTTCCTTATATATGAATCATTAGACTTGCATCAAATCCATGTGTGAAAATAAATATATTCTTCATATCATATCAGCAGACTGAGACCATCAACATTAGATCAAGAACATTACAACTGTCAGCAGCCTATCAGAAACCGATCTTGATTCTGATTCATTGTTTTTCTTATCAGAAAAACATACGCTTCTGTCTCCATTGGAACTCACGTGTATATGCAGCTTTAGTTCATGAAACCCGCATATGGAAAGTGAAATACTGAAAATTTCACACTCCTTCTTCTGGATTTATACATTCTGTACCTGTCTTCTGTTTTCACATCAGAAATAACCATAACCAGAATTACCAAACCAACCATGGGAATCATCGTACATTGCTCCCCCTATGATGATACATTATTGATTCCTCTAATGTATCTCACATCACTCCTGCAGTCATTATGAGAAGTAAGCTTTAGAAGCAGATGACTGCAGTAGGGTCAATATTCCCTACGTTTTTGACCGGTCTTCCTTCTTTTTCCAGCTTTGCTTGAAATTTCTTATTGTGTGCTGGAGATTATCCAATTTCTCAGATCTATTCATCCTGCATTCCTTTTCTACATGTCCATACTTGTTACAAGCATAACATCTTGTGTGACCAGAGAAGTAAGCATAGGGATCATAATGTGTTTTTCTATTCTTTATTCTATTGCAATGAGCTACTTTATGACCAAACTTGCTGCATGAAAAAAAATATCCCTTAAAGAAACCTGAGTACCTTTCTGTTTAGATTTTGTTTGTTTGTGACTGAAACAATCTGCTTCTGCAATTGGTTGCAACATGCCCATAATTATGACATTTAAAGCATTCAACATTATTGATGCTTCTATAGTTAGGAGGGAATGATTTCTTTTGAGAGTTCATGATTGTCGGTTGACCTTTTGTTTCTTTCAACACTTCAGATTTTTCATTGATATCCTTTGAATCTTTAGCACTTTCTTGTGAACTAGATTATCCTTTAACAGTTTCATGAAAACCAAGACCAAATTTAACAGAAGGAGACCTTTGACTACTAAGAATATTTTCCAGAATCTTAGTACTATCTTGAAACCTCAAGAGCTTATCTTTTTCTTCTAATTTACCTTTTAAAATGTTTACCTCAACCTCCAATCTTTGGCATTTCTTCTTCATAATTTCTTCGACCCTTTTTCCTTCTTCTACTTGATCATTCAATTTTAGAATCTCTTCTTTCAACCCATTTTCTTGTTCTTCAAATGTTTGTAGAAGTTCTTCATTCTTCTTATTTGATTTTTCCAGATCTTCTTTGAGAGAGATGATTTCTGCTTTAAGTCCTTCTTCTTCAAATGATTGTAGAGGTTCTTGATTTTTCTTATTTGATGCTTCGAGATCTGCTTTCAGAGAGATGATTTCTGCTTCAAGTCCTTCACAGTGATTGGTTACTTCATCGTACAACCTTTGATACTTGTTTATCTGTCCATTCATCCTAGAGATCATATCTTTGTAGATAGATTCTCTCTCATTAAATAATCTATGTTGATCTTCAACTTTAATCTTGAGAACTTCTTCTAGATTCATAACATTACTTTCACTATCTTCACCATTGCATGCACAAGGAAGTGAATCACAAGAACAACAATCAATACATGTTTCATCTTCTTCATTTTCTGCTGCACATGTTTTCTGAGATATCTCCTTTCTTTGAGTAGCCTTCTTCTTTTGCTTCCTTCCCATTGAGATGGATCTCCTTCAAGTGATCAAGCTTCTCAAGTATGACCCTGCCTCCGATACCAATTGTTGGGAAAAATACCGAGAGGGGGTGAATCAAATATTTAGGGCCGATCAAAACTTTTACTTTTTCTTTTCTAAAACTCCATACGTTTACTTTATCGAATTCCAACTCGCGTATTACTCGAATATCCCTAATAGAACTTGCGTATTACCAGAGATCTCATTATGCAGACAATTCTTTATTTAGATCATTGCATCATTCATTCATTAGATGTTTAGTAAGCAGTAAACATGTGCAGTAAGAACAGAATAAATCATCACACATAAGCAACACACATGAACACCAGGATTTAAGGTGGAAACCCAATTTGGGAGAAAACCACCACTGCCGTCATCTCTGTCTTCAATATTTATTATAAATAAAACTTCTTACAACCATGTACTAGCGCAGACTCATACCAGCACGTAGGCACCCACCTGTAGAAGGCTACAACCTTCTCTCGTTTACCAGCCTCTCCTGGAAGGGAGCTACAACCCCTGCTCTTGTTTACCAACTACCATTAGAAGGGAGCTACAACCCCCTCACTGAGGGCTTCGACCCTCAGCACCACCACGGACCACGTTTCATCAATTTTCATACTGGATCTAATAGCTTCCATACAACATACCTTGTAGGCCACTTTTCATCAGATTTTCAGACTGGACCCACTCCACACCTTTAAGCTCAACATACATCAAACTAAAACTTATAACCCCATCAATTCAATGAATCATCAACCAATCAACCAACAACTTGATCAACATAATCAACAGCATAATCAATATTCAAACAACCCAGATCTGTATGAATACAGATAGCAGTAAAACAACAAAACAGATCAGACATTTCATTCCTCATACTTCAGCAAAACCCTAGATTCCATACACGCTTTTACTTCACTGAATCTGCGTACATACGTGCTTTCTTGCACACCAACTCGCGTATACTTCTGCAAACATTTTAGAACTAACCTGACATTTCATACGCGCTTTTTCTGAAACTAACCTGCGTATATACGTGCTTTTTCTGCGACGAACCTACGTATAGATCTGTAAAACATTTCAGGATTGTGCAGCTCTTCAGATCAGATAAAAAAACTCATATCTCACCCTTTACTTCACCAAATATTTGCCAGATAATAGATCTAAACATTCCATGATCAGATCGAGAAAATACATAGTCATTTCAGATCTAGAGATCTCTCTTCATCATTTTCTTCATAGGTGCATTATTAATTCAGATCAATCAATAAAATATTACCCATTCCATTTAGATATACTTCAGAGTGAAGTATTCATTAAAACCCAGACTTATGCTTCCCTTACACTATGATCCTCTTCTCCTTATATAATTTTAGCCTTTATCAATACCATGAGTCAAAACCACTCAACCGCTGATGGTATTCCTGGACTAGATCAAATAGATAATCCAGCGCTCAATACAGTGGGCCAATACCATTTTAATGCCCCTTGGTATCATGATTTTAGAGCGCAAAAGGGCATATGCAACTTGGAGCATTCATTTCCACGTGTATATGCAACTTCGCCTAATAAAAACTGCGTATATGCTAACCCTGAATGTATACGCGGGTTCCCTTCACAAAAGTAGAGTATATACGTGGGTTGCCTTCACAAAAGTAGCATATACATTGTGACATATTATATTTATCATTTTTTTGGCACTTACTGGAATTGTTTTCTCTATCACATCTGAACTGATCTGTAGATACATCATTCTTACATCTTTAGCACATAGGTTGCTTATCATAGGAAACTCATCAAATAGGTTTCCATCAAGGACAACACATTGCATCATATTTCCAACAATCTCCACATAATATTTATATCAATATCAAATAGGTTGTTATCCAAGGACAACTTCATCAAGTAGGTTTCCATCAAGGACAACACATTGCATCATATTGCCAACAGTCACTACTAGCTTGTGGATATTAAGGAAAAGAGTGGGCCAATAAAAACCAGCTCTAAGGATTTTGTTGGTAGTGGTTTTCCAATAGAGATGACCTCCACACTCTCTTTCATGAAACTCACACATGATTCTATATACATATTCTTCAAGTAAACATTTAAGCAAGATACCAACATAATTTTTCCAATATAAAGCTTTATATAGAATGAAAAAATTTACAGCTTTTAGTTTCAAGAATTTGGCCTTTGTTTTGGAAAAACCAGGAGGAACGTTTAGATTAAAAAGCACATATAATATATCAGCATACCAAAGTGAGTTCAGAAATGCTTCTTCAATAGGTGGAGTCACCAACTCCTCTTGTTCATCCAAGGAATGTATCATGTTTATGTCCAGTGCTTGAAGGTTTGCTTCAACCATCAATTTGGCGAGTTCTTTCCCTTTGATTAGCTTGGTGGGCTTGATCTCTAGATCATACTCTAAGATGACAGCAATCCACTTACCTCTTTTACCAATAGGATCCTGAGTTAGTATGTCCTTAACAACTGCATGAGGAACAAAAGTAATGACATGTGAATGCAAGATGTAAACCCTGAAATCTTTTAATGCTTTGATTAAGGAAAAAGCATGTTGTTCCATAATGTTATATTTCAAAGGTGCATATCTTAGTGCCTTGTTGAAGAAATTTATGAGTTTTTCTTGTCCTGTTATGTTCTTTTGTAGTAATACTGCAGAAATTGTGTGTTTTGATGAAAATGAGAAGATGAAGAAGTCCTTAGTGAAGTCAAGGCTGATGAGGACTGGTGTTTGGGTAAGTGCTTGTTTTACCAGTTCAAAGGATTTCTTTGGTTCTATGGTCCATTTGACTCATATTTCTCTTTTCAAAATGTTTTTAATGTTTCTTAAGAGTTCTGCAAGGTTTGGTATGAACCTTTCTAAGAAGTTGATCTTTCCAATGAAATATTGCAGCTCTTTGATGTTCCTAGGGTGACTAATCTACAATATCCCTTCAATCCTCTTTGGCTCTATCTTAATCCCTTCTTTAGATATGATGTGGCCTAGAAGTTTTCCTTCTTGAAGCACAAACATATTTTTCTTGGGATTCAAAGATAACCATACTTTCTACACTTTTCAAATACTTTTCTTAAGTGAGCTAGGTGTTCTTCATCATTTTTTGAGTAGACTGTGATGTCATCAAGATATATCATAATGAAGTAACCTATCTCTTCTGAGAAAGAAATGTCCATGGCTATTTGGAAGGTGGCACCAGCTTTCATTAACCCGAAAGGCATTTTAACATACATGAAGGTGCCCCAGGGTGTAGTGAAAGTTGTTTTGTGTTGATCATCTAGATGTACTAGCACCTAATTATACCCTGAAAAACCATCAAGTAAAGATATTCTTTTGGAGCCTACTACCATTTGCAGTATATGATCCATCTTAGGTAAAGGGTAGTTGTCTTTCAGGGAGGCTTTGTTTAAATTTTTGAAGTCTATGCATAACCTAATTTCCTCTATTTTCTTCCTCACTGATACAATATTTGAGACCCATTCCGAGTACCTGAGTGGGACTATTATTCCAACATCATACATTTTATTTATTTCTTTCTCAACCAGAGGCAGTAGGACAGGGTTTATGCTGCGCAATTTTGGCTTGAATGGTTTCTGGTTTTCCTTGAGAGGAACCTTATGTTGAATGATGCTTGTATCATAGGACTTCAAGTCCTCATAGCCCCATGCAAACACATCCTTAAATTCTTTGAAAAATTCAATGTATTTCTGTTTTATAAGAGCTAGAAATTTTTTTGATAGTTTTATCATTTTAGTTTCTTCCTTACTGCCTATGTTGCATTCTTCTATATCTGTTTCAGTGGATTCTATTTTAAGCTTCCTAGCAACATCATTGAAATCAAATAGTTCTTCTAAGGGGACAAGTCCTCTTGGAAATAGATTTTCTTTGCATTGCAATACCTCAAGGTCCTTTTTGTCTGGATCTCCACACATTTCTCCCTCATGAGGGTGTTCTAACAGATTTATATCAGCATCATAAGGTGGCTCTGTTTTGTGTGTTTGTTCCTCAATAGAGCAGTCCTCTTCATGATCCGAGTCTGATTTTGGCATTTCAAACTCATGTTTGGACTGTAGGAAGTCTTCAATATGTTTGTCACCTTCAAAAACTTCCCAATAATCTATGTTATCAGGGACTATTGGTATGCTTTTGACTTTTACCATGTATTTCTCATTGGCATGAGGTAGTTGGCAAGTGCTAGCAACAAACGCTGGTTAATTTACAAGGTTGTTTTGAGTTCTTGGGATAGAGGTAAGTTCATATTTTTCAAAAAAATTTAGGAGTTTTAAGGTGGAATTTCTATATTCTCTTAACCTGGGATTTTTGGCTGAATATCCTCCTTTAATTTTCCTAATACTTAGCTCAGAATCTCCCTAAATGAAAATCTTCTTAGCTCCTATGTTTTTCAACAATTGTAAACCCAGGAGAAGAGCTTCATATTCTGCAATATTGTTTGTACATTGAAAATCTAGCTTGTAAGAGTGACCTTTATTAGTGTTGTGTATCCAAACACCTGCTCCCGAACCAGCTTTTCCACAAGAGCCATCAAAGCTCATGTTCCAAAGAGTTTCAAGTTCAGATTTTCCATTGTGTTGTTGTTCATGGCTGTTATGGTTTTGACTATTATGTTCTTCATTTTGTGCTTGGTTTGACTGTTCTGACAGCTCTTGCTCTTCCTCTTTTCTATCTACTTGTTCATTAATGTCATCTTCATTGTACAAGATAAATGAATCAAGGTCTGAATGGATAGAATAGAGAAGGGTGTTATTTGGCTTATCTTGGCTGCTTACCATGTATTTCATGTGAGTTTCTCTATACAGTATTCTTGTTTGGTTAAAGACTGGAATGGTAGCTTAGGTCATATCCATTTGGAGGGTTCCTTGGATTTTGGCTCCCCATGATCTTGATAAAAGCATGCCATATTTTAGGCGAATGTCAGCCACTATAATATCCATTACAAGGCTCTTGGTTGGTATTTGTGCTAGATTAACACATAGATCTTTAAGTAGGCCCAGACATTTAACTCTACTTGAATCAAAAGAGTACAAGTCTTTGTATGGTCTGGTTATTTCAAGGCCTAATCTTTCCATCACTACCTTTGGCATGAGGTTATGTGAAGCACTGGAATCTAGCATGGCATTGTGTAGGATTTTATCATGGATGTTCAAACTGACATAGAATGGAGGTACACCTACCTCTTGAAACTTTCCCTCTACCTCTGGTCCAAACAACAATTCTGACTTGTCATCAATCAAATTTAGAGTATCGGTGTTATCTCCTATGTTTAAAGCCTTCAAAACTTGAGATCTATATACATCTTGAGTCAATAACTCAGTAAGGGGTATGGCTATTTTTATCTTGGCAATTTCACTCTCAATACTGAATGGTGTATCTGTTCTTGGTGGATTCAAATCAATTTTATCAGACATTGTTTTTTCAACAACTTTAGCTTGCTGATTTTTATTTGGAATCTCGATTAAAATGGTTTTTTCAATGACACTAGTTAATGTACTAGGGCAGCTTTGGTCACCATCCTATTTGTTGATTTTGTTTTTTCTTTGATCAAAATTCTTAGCCAGGGTGTTTATATTTTATGTTGTCTTTCTAGGAGTGTTTTCAAGGGTCTTCCTAGCATAAATTTATAGTTTTTTCTTCTTGGGGATATCTTGGGCTTTCCTACTTCTAAGTTCATACTGCCTATGAACATCCATGATAGCATTTTCAAATCCTAGTTTGTATTCTTTATAATCCTCATATGTTCTTTCGGTTTGGTTTGAGGAAAACAGACATTGTTCTTCTTCTGTGAGGAAAAAAAAATCCTCATTATCAAATCCTATTAGATTTACATGGTTTTCCTCTGGCTCGTTAGTATCTCTTTCCTCTTCATCTACATAGTTTTCATAGAAAGGAGGTCTGATTCGCTGGTCAATTTCTCTTTGTCTTATTTGAGGAGGATCTCTTATGAAGTTTTGGTTTTTGTTTTTGTTTTGAGTGTAGAAAATTTGAATAACTGATATTTTATCCATCGATATTCTCCTGATCACACACTATTTTATCTTCATGCACAATACAAAATCTCTTCTACCATTGATCATTACATGCGGAAATAAAATCAATTGCATGCACACATTTAAACCATAAACAATCACACATATGAACACAGTATTTAATGGGAAAGCTTAAAGCTGAAAACCCCAACTATATATATATTATATGCCATGGATATCATGTAACAATCATAGTACAAATCTCCTCAAAAGCTCTCAGCACACCCTCAAATTTCTACACACTATCAAGCTAGATCTAGCAAAACACATGCTCCAATATTTTGCCACTTGATAGCCAGCCTCTATTGCATAATCAATGCTATGGGATGGCTCGTTAAATAACTTGAACCACCTGGCTTGTACTGCGCAATCCTCATGGGCTTCTCCAATCACTGTGTGTTGCAAATAGCAACAGTATAGTCACAATTGATAGTTAACCTGCTCTTTCCCTTATTTATGCACTAGTCTCCACTGAAACTGCCCATGCACTGAAGTTAACTGATGCATACTTTAGTTGATTAATGAGTTTATAATTAGTGAATTAATTAATAATTAATTCACACCACTCTCACTAATTGTATCAATTAGTTAAAATGGATACAAATAGCTCAACTATGTTTAGATTAGTTAAACTGAACACAACTCCATTAACTTCCTCAATCAACTCCACCAAACTCTGTCACATGAGTTCTAATTGAAGTATCCATGAAATAGCTCCACATAACCCTCAGGAATAGCGTAATTCCTTCTTTCAGCTCCTGTGCCACATCTATGCACTTAACTGAAGTGCTCCAGGAGAATAAGATAATGTTTATAGTCCAAATATTATTAAGAGCTAATAATATTCGACATATCTATTTTTAGACTGGCAATCTAAAAATAGATTCAGCCCAATATGTCTAAAAATAGAAGTCCATCTATTTTTCCAACTTGACCAACCATCCACAAATAGCATCCTACAACTCATAGAATATGATCGACATGTCTAAAAATAGACATAGTCTAAAAATAGACTTTGCGCCAAAAATAGCCTACATGCCCACTTAGTGAAGGCGACTCTTTTCACTAAGCTCATCATCTTGTTGAATCTCAACACTCCCTCTCAACAAGATAGGGATTATCCTTCACCCCGATCCTGCCTCTATGGTATTCGAATTTTCTCCTGGTGAGCGCCTTCGTCAGAATATCTACATCCTGATCTTCCGTAGGAATGTACTGAAGCAACATGATCTTCCACTACACACACACCGATATGATGATACCACCGTGAAGCCAGGTTACACTAACTCATCCTCTTGTTCATACCAAGATCCTATCCCGATGTGCCTCGAGATATCTCATCACATGCTTTACCGCCTTCCAAGAGCTTGGTTGGCTTAACCATAGCTTGTGAAAGTCGTTCACAAGATTGAATATGCTATGTCTGGTCGTGTGCAGACCCGGGACATAAGCGACCCCACCAACTATCGACAACAAAGCCTACACTACCGTCGAAGTAGCATCCTCCTTCCTCCATCCACCAGGAAGAGGAGTATCAACAGCTTGGTACCGCACGTTAACTTCTCCAGATCTCACACTTACCTTGAGAAACAAACAGTCCATTACTGCGCTGCCAAATTTCCAATCCCAGGAAATAATGAAGGAGGCCCAAGTCCTTCATCTCAAACTCTTTTGCAAGATCATCCTTGCATGAGAGTATCAAAAGCTCATCACCTGTCAAAATAAAATCATCTACATAAAGTACAATGACCAGCAACTTACCATCCACCACAATCTGGTATAGGTTAGGATCCACCTCACACTTTGAGAATCCAAGTCCGGTGAAATAACTATCTATCCATGTGTACCAAGCACGAGGTGCTTGATTCAACCCATACAACGCTCTCTTGAGCCTGCACACATGCAACTCACTACTGAAGATCTCAAAACCTTCAGGTTGCTCTATGTACACCTCCTCCTCAATGACTCCATTGAGGAACGCAATCTTCACATCCATCTGATGAATGTGCCACCCCATTGTGCTGAGAGAGCAAGAATCGTCCGTATGGAAGAATACCTTGCGACAGGTGCAAAGGTCTCCTCATAATCGATCCCCTCAATCTGTGAAAAACCTCAGGCAACAAATCTTGCCTTGTACTTCTCCACACTCCCATCAGCTTCCTGCTTCACTTTGTAGATCCATCTCGAACCCACCACTGATTTCCCCTCCGGCCTTGGGACAATCTCCCATGCACTGTTTCTGACAATCGAATCATACTCTTCCACCATGGCATCTACCCATGCGGGATCCTCCACATCTTCCTCGAAAGAGGATGGCTCCGTCACGATACACTTGCTCATAAGAGCCATGTATCCAGTATACTGGTCAGGTGACTGTCTCTGTCTACGCTGTGATGTAGGTGCTGCTACAACCTTCTCTGCATCTTGAGCCAGTCGCTCAGCTTCTGTAGTGTGCTTCTGCCCTCTGATGGTTGGCGTTGCTTGAGTGGTCTCTTCCACTCCATGAACCTCATCTTGTGGTTGATCCACATCCTGAGGCTCATCCTTAGGAACTAATAGCTCCTCATCTGCATGTAAGTGTGGCTCCCTTTCAAGGGAACACTTCATGGCTTTCTCCTCCCGAAATTTGATATCCCGTTACGCAACAGTCTTGCGACTGTCTGGCAAATAGACACGATAGTTGTGGGGCATATCAGTGTACCCCACAAATATCCCAACCTCTGCAGTTGGCTCCAGCTTCTTCCTGGCATCCTTCATCACATGAATGTAAACAGGTGAACCAAAAATCCTCAAATGGGAAATATCATGCTTCTTACCAAAAAATGCCTCCTCGGGTGTACTCATGCCAAGTATCCTGTGAGGACAACAGTTTTGCACATATACCGCAAGATTGCAGTGCCTGGGCCCACAAGTGCATGGGAAGGCCACATCATGCACATCAGCAAAGACTCATCAGATCGTTCGTTCTTCTACTCGCAAACTCCATTCCCCGTCGTGGGTTATGAGGTGCTATGAGCTCTCTTCGAATTCCTTCTGCGCTGAAAAAGTCCTTGAATTCGCCATGAATTCACCACCATTATCGCTCCTAAGATTGGCTCCCGTCTCCCCGATTCTTTCTAAACCAAGCTTTTTGAACCTGCTGCATCCTTTGAGTATGTCTCGCTCTTCTTCTGCATGAAGAAGATCCAGCACTTATGAGAAAAATCATCAACAAATATCACATAGTACCTGTGCTTTGCTGTCGAAGCTACTGAGAAAGGTCCACACACGTCTATGTGAATTCTCTCAAGGATCGTCGTGGCGCGACAATCCTTCTCGTGAAAGGTGGCTTTCAAAAATTTTCCCAAGGTACATCCCTTGCACTGATCTGACTGCGCAAGAGTACCCTTAGGAAGCCCAGTAGAAATCCGTTGCAGTATCTTCAAAGCTCCATGGTGAAGGTGGCCCAATCTCTAGTGCCACAACTCGCCATCATCCCAGCTCAGCACTCCTTCTGCCTTGCCTACCATTGCTGCACAACCATCTACCTACATTTGATAAGGTTTCTTAACTCGAACCCCTATCCTCTGGGTCTCACCAGTTGCCTTACTGCACAGGAAAGCCTTTCCCTCGCTAAAGACAACATCATATCCCTTGTCTTCTAACATTACCATAGAGATAAGATTCTTCTTCAATCCTGGAACATACATCACTTCCTTCAATACGAAGGGTTTACCAGACTCCCTCTCAAAGGAAATGGTATCGATATCGGTCGCACTGTATCTACCATCATCGCCCATCTCGATGTGCACTCCAAGATCTTTCTCATCCATATCAGTAAACAAATCTCGATCTCGTGTCATGTGAAAAGATGCACCACTGTCAAGAAACCACACTAAACCCATCACACTTGAGACCAAGCATGCGATCAGTGAAAAATCCAGCTCAAAATTCAAGGCTAAGGCCTCTCCAGCTGCAGTCCCAGCAGCCTGCTTATTTTTCTTCTTTTGTGGACAACTAGTGGCGTAATGTCTGTGTTGGTGACTGTGAAAGCACTTCACCTTGGACATGTCCTGCTTCTTGCCTTTCGCACCGGATTGAGAAGATTTCTTTCTCTTCCCCTTCTTTTCTTTGGCAGCCAAAGTGCAATTCTCTTCATAAGAGTTCTTTGATGAAGATCTGTCCCTGGTACTTCACCTTATCTCCTCTTGCACAAGATCCAACCAAAGTCGCTCCCATCCTGGCAATTTCTCCCGACCATTGACAGAGTCCTAATAGGAGTGAAAACTCTTCAGAAGCCCAAGGAGAGCCAAGCTCACCAAGTCCTCATCATCAACAGTCACCCCCACACTTCCCAGCTCATCCCTGCATTGGATGAACTTCATGAGGTACTTGGGCATACTGTCGCCTTTCTCCATTTTTATGTTCCTGAGTTTATCCTTGAGCGCCAACTTCCTCTGATTGCTCTTTCTTTGGAATAAATCTGTCAAAGCTTTCCACATCAAGAATGGAGAAGCTTTACCATGAAGTCTAGACAATATGTGATCCTTCACGCCCTCCAACAGAATCCTTCGACACTTTGTTGTCTTCTTTTGCCATGCGTCAAGTATGGCAACATCACTAGAAGTAGGCTTTGAAATTTCTCCATCTATGAACTCTTTCAACCCATTTTCATCCAGCACCACCTCCATCCTGTCCTTCCATGCAATATAATTCAAGCTACCCTCAAGGGCATACTCCAATCGCAATCCTTTGAAAGACATCTCAACTTCGACACCAAGAAAACACTGCTGCAAATTTGAATTCCACCAGCACAAAACTCAACCGCTTCAATGTTTTGCAATTGCTCCAATGATCAATATCGCTCTAATACCATGTAGAAAATATGAATAACTGATATTTTATCCACCAATATTCTCCTGATCACACACTATTTTATCTTCATTCACAATACAAAATCTCTTCTACCATTGATCATTACATGCGGAAATAAAATCAATTGCATGCACACATTAAAACCATAAACAATCACACATATGAACACAGTATTTAATGGGAAAGCTTAAAGCTGAAAACCCCAACTATATGTATATTATATGTCATGGAGATCATGTAACAATCATAGTACAAAGCTCCTCACAAGCTCTCAGCACACCCTCAAATTGCTACACACTATCAAGCTAGATCTATCAAAACACATGCTCCAATCTTTTGCCACTTGATAGCCAGCCTCTATTGTGTAATCAATGCTATGGGATGGCTCATTAAATAACTTGAACCACCTGGCTTGTACTGCGCAATCCTCATGGGCTTCTCCAATCACTGTGTGTTGCAAATAGCCACAATATAGTCACAACTGATAATTAACCTGCTCTTTCACCTATTTCTGCACTGGTCTCCACTGAAACTGTCCATGCATCGAAGTTAACTGATGCATTCTTTAGTTGATTAATGAGTTTATAATTAGTGAATTAATTAATAATTAATTCACACCACTCTCACTAATTGTATCAATTAGTTAAACTGGATACAAATAGCTCAACTATGTTTAGATTAGTTAAACTGAACATAACTCCATTAACTTCCTCAATCAACTACACCAAACTCTGTCACATGAGTTCTAACTGAAGTATCCATGCAATAGCTCCACATAACCCTCAGGAATAGTGTAATTCCTTCTGTCGGCTTCTGTGCCACATCTATGCACTTAACTGAAGTTCTCCAAGAGAATAAGATAATGTTTATAGTCCAAATATTATTAAGAGCTAATAATATTCGACATATCTATTTTTAGACTCGCAATCTAAAAATAGATTCCGCCCAAAATGTCTAAAAATAGAAGTCCATCTATTTTTCCCAACTTGACCAACCATCCACAAATAACATCCTGCAACTCATAGAACATGATCCATATGTCTAAAAATAGACATAGTCTAAAAATAGACTTTGCGCCAAAAATAACCTGCGGGCCCACTTAGTGAAGGCGACTTCTTTCCACTAAGCTTATCATCTTGTTGCAATCTCAACATTGAGGATTTGTTTGGTTTTCCCTAAGTGGTGCTCTTTCATTTAAGTTAATTATCTCCATCATCCTTTCCATTTTCCTAACTAGACTGTCAATTTTAGCATCAGATGTAGATGCCATGGGTTCCTCTTTGTATGTAACCCTATTTTTTGTTCTCATTCTAGCCCTTTTATCAATTAGATTGGCTTTTACACTTACTACTCCCCTTTGCATGGTTTCTAGGGTAAGGGGATCTCTTTCTCTTAATTGGTAAGCCATTTCTGGATCAAATCCATCTAGAAATTTTACTAGGGATAGGAATTGTGGGGGTTTCATGTGGGGAGGAAGTGCATTATATACACTATTGAACCTAGTGCAGTAGTATTGAACACTATCCCCAACATTTCTTGTAAGGTTCTCATACTCTGATAAGATTTGAAGAGGATTTTTCTTAGTCTCCCACTTTTTTATGAATGTTTGATAAAGGGAAGGGAGATCATGAATGCTATTAGGAGTTAAGTCCTTGAACCATTTCTTTGCTTCTCCCCCTAAGCTTTGGGAAAACATTCTCATTTGTATGGTCTCATATTCTATTTCTTGGTATTCAAAAGAATCATTCATCTTGTCTATATGATGTTGGTCAGTTGTAGGATCAATCCCATTAAAGTGAGGGATTCTAGATTGATAGTCGTGTGGCATAGGTAGTAAAGGTTGTGGTAATACCAATGGGGCATACCATGCTGCCATGATATGAGGTAATGGAACCCAAGGAGGATTTAAAATAGAAGTTTTACTAGTGGATGTGGAGGATGGAATGGATAAGTTTGAATAGTGGATGTATGAGTGGGGGTGGCAGATGCACTTGGACCAATTAGCTGATATTAAGCAGGTTTGGAACAAAAAGAGTCAAAGTTTTGGAGCAGTCGAAGATCAAGAGGAGTGGAAGGATAGGCTTCTCTACTTAGACTATGCTGTAAGCTGGTACGCTCAAGGTTTTTCTGGTATATCCAAATTCGAGACTTAGTTCTAAACGGGTTTCTTTTATGGTGTAAGTCAAATTGGGTGTCTTGCAAGGATGTAAGGTTTTCAGGAAAGGAACTTACTTTGTTAATTGGTCTAAAAATAGTTGAATCTTCAGTCCTAGAAGTTTTTCTTAAGATTATTTCTGGGTTATCAACTATAGTAGGAGGGTTTGGGTTAGGGTGAGATCTGGTGCTGATTCTTTATGAAGCTAGATTTCAGACCCACGACACAAAGAGGCTGAAATTTTATAAGAGTTTTGAAAACAAACCAATCTATAAGAATATTGAATTTACACAGCATGTGACTAGGCTTTATACTGTTAGGACTGATTAATACATTCCCAGAGGATTCTGTGAAAACCAGTGGAGTCAGCAGGCCTACTGAAGACCAGTGGAGTCACCAGGTAGATGATGCTAACTATTTTAAGGATTTTTTTGTTGTCCAACATCAAAAATTGGATACCAATCTTTGAGATATTTTTGGGTTTTATGAGTTCTTTATGTAACACTAAGATTTTTAATGAGTGTCCCAGTGGACTTGCCATTATGTTAGGTCCCTATAATTTTTCAGATTGGTAAGACCAAATAAACAAGGGTAACATCAAATCAACTTTGGAGTCTTAGGACCTAGCCTTCCTGGACTCAGAGAGGGCTCTCTCTATATTTGTATAAAATATATAAATTGTTTGATTTAGGATGTTGATTTTAGGCTAGTTAAAATGATAGGGATTGTTTGTTTTGTTGGTTGCTTGTCAAGAAGAACAGGTAGAGTAAGAGAAGTTCAAACCATTGGGCTATGGATTCTATGAAAGGTTTGAAGAGTATAACAAAAAATCAAGGGTGATCCACAGGGCAAGTTAACAAAGCCAAATGGATCTTAATAGCTTATGTGGGTGTGAGATGAACATTAAGTTGTGAGTTTAGTAGGTTTAAAGGGCAATTAAGAATCCTTTAACATATACTAGAACAAGAAGAGTATTTAAGATCACTATGCTTAAGAAAGAACCAAAGGACAGGGCACACCATAAACTTCTTTGGCCTAGCTTTATCAAGTAAACTTTAAGACAACAATCCAGCAAACCCTAGAGAGCAGGGAACTCCTAAATTCTCTAGTTATTTACTTTCAGACAAAGAAAGCATTTAAGATCATATTTCAGTAATGATTAAAGAGCAGGGAACTCCTAAATTATTCAATCAGACTTCAAATACCTTCAAAGTGACTATTCAAGATGGAACAACGGATAGGGAAAACTATAAACTTCTTTAGCCAAACCCTAGTAAGTAAACTTCAAAGAAAACTTTGAGAACAACATTTCAAGCAGAACCAAAGGACAGGGAAAACCATAAAATTATTTGGCTGGACTCTACTGAGTTAATCTCAAGAAAAAAAACTCCGTAAAAATGAAGAGCAGGGAACTCCTAAGTTCTCCAAGCAGACCCAGTAGAGGAAAACATTTAAACAACAAAAAGCAGACAGAATTAAGGTGCCTCTAATAGCATATCTTAACCTAAATTTTCTGCTCTACTATAAGAGAAATTTATGTAAAAAATGGAAAACAAAAGTAAAACCATTACAATATCAAAATAACATCACCATTTAACCAAGTTCATGAATCATGTGAATATGCTTGTTCCATTGATATTCAATCCAAAACAGCTACAAAGCTTCAAAGCCAACTTCTTTACAACTCAAATTCTATGAGGTATTCAACTCAACAACCAACCAAAAAAAAACATGAAGCATCCATGCAGTATTTATCTGAAAAATGAGGAGGTGATCTTAAGATAGGGTTTCAAATGTTATTTATTACACAGTTAATGCTTTTGACCTTTGAGACCATGCAAGGCCCAAGGCAAAATATCTGAGACTCATTCATTGTAATAATAACTCCTAACATAACTTCTGAGCTAATTTTGGAATATGTTTGAATTTAAGGCTTCTCAAAAACTTTTACAATAACTCCTGGTAAGGGCGCAACTCCAAGGTTTAGGGGCGCAACGCCAATGCAAATGCACAGCACCAAGGCAGAAAAAATGGCATGTCTTGCAGCCAACTTTTGGAGGCCTTCCTGATGTCCAAATGAGATCCAAGATGGCTTATTGGAAAGGTCTCTGAGTCTATTTTCCAAATATTCTTTAACTCTCCAAAATGGTGCCCATATTCCCTCTTAAAAACCTGTTCTCCCAAAACTGATAAATGCGCAGTGCCAAGGTCAAAAAGAGGGCAAAGGTGCTTTTTTGGTGGTCTTTGGCCTTTTTAAGGGACCATTTTTTCTCCAAATATCCTGAAACATTCTGATGTTGATGTACTTGTCATTTGGAACATGAATATGCTACCAATGTTCCATTTGGATGGACCAAAGAAGAGCGCAGTGCCAGTGGTGCTGTCTGTTTAGTCAATTTTCTGCACGTCAAACTGTCAAAAATTCAAAATGTGCACAAAAGTGCCAAAATTAGAATTATTCTTGTTGATCAAGGTTTAGAGGCTTGGAGGGACACCTCAGCAAGGATATTGAGCTTCTCTTTTTCTTTTTCCTCATTCAAAGCCCGAATCTTTGCATGGGCTCATTTGAGCTTGGCCCTTGCAATATTGTTTCTCATGGCATAATGTCTTGCCATATTACTTTGAATGTCAGTGTCCTTTGCCTTCTCTAGCAGGCCCTCTAGATGCAAATTGGCTCTCTCAAGCCAAGACTCTTTATCTCCGTCAATCTTTATGGAAAGCAGCTCACTTGGAGTGACCTGCTCTGCCAATTCTGCCTCTTTCTCCCTTTCTCACGCTAAAGCCCTCTTCAGTCTAATGGTCTTCGGTCTCTATCTAGGAAGCTAATCTTCCTCATCATCACTGCCATCAAAACTGCCCAATGTCTCATCTAATAAAGCCTTGGCATTTCCTGCCTCTCTTTGAGCTCTGATTTCCTTGACCTCACTGATGATCTATTTAGTTGTTGGGTATGTGTTATATTCTTTCCACTCATAGGCGGACCCAATCATAGGTGGACCCACCCATGGTTTTGTGCATGAGTTTGAACATGGTTTTTTGGGGACGATGGTTTCAGCCCCTGGTATTTTGTAGATCCGGTCAAGGGAACTACAGTTATGTCCTAATCCAGGGTTAATGGATTGGGGTTTATGTATGCTTCAACATGTATATATATGTGATGTAACACTAAAATGAATAGAATGAAAAATCAAGCTGGTCATCCCAATTTAGGATCCAGGGGAAAATCTCTGTGTATATCTGTTTTATGTTTTATGCTCTCACTATTTTTTATTTTCTGTTTTTAAGATTTGTTTGTAGATAATTTATGTATAGGGTTAAAACCTACATTTGTCCCTAGCTGCTTATTCTCTAGCTCAATAAAGTTGATCACATTCTTTGCTCTACCAATATTAGCTTGAAGCTCACTAATATTGGCATCCCTGCCTCTGATCAATGCACTAGTAATTCTCTCCTCATCCTCATCATCAAGGTCAATCAACTGAAACTCCTACTCAGTTTCATGTTTTTCCTCCTCCTCAACAACGATATGCTCTGTAATCTTTTCTTTTCCTTATCTACCTATATTTTTTATCAATAAGCCATGGCCCCTTTCACATTAAGTGAAGAAAACACATGCCTATGGCCTCTCTGATATGTCAAAAAAAATGGCCCAATGTCAATCATTTTAGTGGCAGTTGTCTCAATGTTCCTTTCCTTGCTTGATGCTCCGGTATCATGATACGAGGATGAATGATTGTGGAAAGGTGATGAGGTAGGATCAACATGAGGTAATTGGGTGTGAGTGGATGGTGATGTATGGACAGCAGGATGTGATGGAGAAGTGGATATGGGAGGATGAGATGATGATGGGAAATCCTGCTGATGATGGTCGGGTGGAGTAGTGAAAACCTCATTTGCAATGAATGCATCCCATGAAATGTTTTTCTATTGTAGCTGATGCACGACCACCATCTTGATGAGTGAATGATGAAATAGGCTCTGCATTTGCTAATTATAATCTCTCTTTTGCACAATTTAGGCCATTTTTTCAATGTTACGTAAAAGATAATATGGTATATGCATCATCCTAACTCTATTGAAATTCATAAGAAGATGGATATGGTATGAGTAGAGGCAGGAAAACATTCCCTCACAATTGAAATACTTCATTATTATCCTCATCATGGGTCCATATCTATCAAGAAGATGAGAAAAATGGAATATGGACTTGTTGTGGTCTTTATACCTAGGTTTGAGGTATGGTTCAAAATAACTCATGTCCAGGTTTGCTTGTTTGAACCACCTCCATCCCACACTAGGTATCCCTGTAGAAGCTGCAATGGCATTGGTAGACATATCAAAAGTCACTCCATAAATATTGACCTACTTGTCATGTAAATTGATGATGAATAATCTTGTTAATTCCGGGTGATTTTGGATTTGCTGAACTCTCTCATAAAATTCAAAACAACCCACATGTTTAAAGCAAGAAACGATCAGAGGAGAGGCCATGAGTTCCCTTATGGTGATAGGTTCAAATATGTTTATATGCCCTCCCTTGTGATCATTTCTCCTTGGAATTTGTGCCTCACCAACCATGTCACTTTCTTCTTCTTCTGACATCTCAAATTTTGTTTTGTGAAAACCCTAGGGTGCAAGTGAAATGAATCAGGGGAAGGATATGAGATGACTAGCTTTGAAAAATGAAGGGAATGAGTGTGAGTGAAGGGAATGAGTGTGAATGAAGGGAATTAGTTAAAGGGAATGGATGTTGTGACAAAATAGATGAATGAAAACCCTCAATCAATGTAATTACCCTTGTTTATGACTAATTTTCTTTAAGGAGGATGAAATAGGGATAAAACAGTGATCACAAGATAGTAATTAGGGTTTTCTTAGGTTTCCTCTTTAATTAATTTAAGAATGACCAAAATGGATTAAAAATGGGTTATGGTATGTACTTACCACTTAACATTTCTTTGGAGGACTTTAGAGGAAATTTGAAGAATTTTCAAACCTGTTTGGGCAGCTAGATCACTTGGGAACCTTCTCTGGCTAGGAGTGCAGCACCAGTGGTAAGCGCGCAATGCCTCTACAAAGGCGTAGCGCCGAGCTCCAGGCACGTTGCACCAATGCAACTTACACGGGGTATTTTCTAGCAAGGGTGCAGTGCTAGTCTACAGGCGTGCAGTGCCTTCACAATTTGTGTTGGGAATTTCAGGCAAGAGCATAGCGCCAATCTCCAAGCGCGCATCGCTAGTGCAAATGTGCAGCACCAAGAAACCTAACCCAAATTCACTTAGAAAACCCTAAAATTCTTCTTTTTTGGATGCTCCTGATGTTTTGAAAGGCAACAATGACTCATTTGAAATGTAAAATGGGCTTTTATAGGCTTGTGGTTTTAATTTTAACTTGAAAACCCCACTTTCAAATGTTTGAAGTCTTTTTACTTTGTCATTGATACTCTTTAACACTTTTTTCTTAGCAGGTTGTTGAAGTCGTGAAGTTGGTTTTTCTTTTGTTAATTTGAGGCTTGACATGTTCACTTGGACAGCTTTGGGATCTATTTTTTACATATAGTAGCATATTCAAAATCTTCTATAGTTTCCACCGTAAAATTCAGCTCATCTTTTCCACCTTCTCTGGCCACCCTTTTCAAATCCCTAGTTGCTTACAATTCTTTACAGCAATCATCAGTGTTTTCTTCTAATTTCTCTATAGCCCTTTCAACTTCATTCATTTCTGTCCAGTTCACCTTACCATTTTTCATATTCCACCAAGATTTTCTGATAGACTTTCTTCATGTTTTGCCTTGTGTGCTTTCTCCATGTCATTTTCCTGCAAGTAATTATTATTTTGGCACTCAAATGGACTATCAAGTTTATAACCTGAGTCATATACAGGACCAAGCTTTTCCATTTCTCTTGTTGTACAATTTTTTCATTCACGAGTAGACAGTCTACATCATCCTTACTTTCTATTGATAAATCTTCCAGCACCTCTACAGAAGTGCCAAAATTTGTCCTATTTTTCTCACTTTGCAGGTTCTGAACTGAGAAGATAATCCTCTTTGGAAAACTTAGATCCTTTTTGAATAACCATGTCTTGACATTCTATTACATCTGAACCAGATTCTAGCAAAGGAAAAGCAGTGCCTGAAACATCCAAGGATTTTAGGGAGCCAGAAGAATGCTTATCATAATCAATCCTTCTCATATTTTTGTTGTCCTCATCAGAATGAAAGGATGACCTTGAAAAAATGCAAAACCCTAATGACCTAATGGGAGTGCCTTTTGACCTGATTTTGAATTAAATTTGACTTAAAAACTTTCAAGTGAAAAAAGCATTTCCAAAAGTGTTGTTATGATCAAGGGGGCATGGGAATGAGTTAACCATAAGAAATATTAGAGGGAGGATGGAGTTTATTGACAGGGGAAAATGGGGAAATGAGGTGACTTTGAGATGACAAACTGATAGATAGGGAAAAGGGTTTTATGAAGATAATGAAGGCAGTGAGATTTTTGAAACTCAAGATATTCAAGGAATATTGTTTTCAGAAAACTACAACCATTCTATAGTCATCCAAAGATAGTGAGAAATAGTGATGACTAACACTACCTAAGGGAAAAATTTGTCAGGACTATGAGGATTTAATTCAAAAGGATAGGGAATGTAATGGTTTGCACGAGCAAGAAAAATCCCCCTCCATCCCTGAGATAACTCTATGATCATAATGTAAAATAATTTCAGAGAAGGTGAAATGGCATCCTTCACATGCACAGCTCCCCTTGACACTCTTAATAAACCTTTAATTATAGTCTTTATGGATGATTGGCATTGCTTCCCTCGTCATCCATCCATCAAAATTTTGTATTAGAAAAAATTGATAGTAGATTTAACCATACATGCGATGAAATGTTGCATTGAATTTTCCATCATGTCTCTTGGCCTTTATGTGACTTGCAGCCAATATTTTCACCTCACATATGCTCACCTCGCATTCCACTATTTCCTCTCATTACTTCTCTTCCCACAACTTGACTTTTGTCCTATGAAGATTCCTCCTCCCCTCCCCCCAGATCTTCTCCTTTTCACGCCCCTAAGTCCCCTGCCATCCCATCTATGGCTAGAAACCCAGCTCTATACTCAGGCCTCATCCTCTCATCACAAGAAAATAGATCATAGCCTGGACTGATGGAGGCAGGAAAAAATTCTCCCTAGGACTCGCTCAAAGACTCTGACTCATCAGGAAGTTCTTAATTTTCATAACTTGAACTGGAAATAAATTAAAGATGATACCAAATAGATGGAGGATTGTGTGGAGGAAATTAGACAACACACTAGTACATATAATGTGGATGAAGAGTTCAACTGGATTACAGATCCCAACTTCACTAAGTGTAATATTCCAAATTTTCCGTCAGCTAATTGGAATATTAGATTTCTTGCTTTTCTTATTTAGTTAAGTAAGTAAAAGGGTTGAGGGACCCAAAAACCCAATATATAAATAAAATCCACTTCTATAGTGTGAATGTGGGTTAATTTAGTAGTGGAGTAGCATTATGGAGTAGTGGAGCAGCATAAAAATGAAGGAAGAGTGGAGGTTATAAAGCATTAATGAGGAAGATGATGGAGATAGTAGAGGAATAAATGCAAGATGATAGAGATAATGTAGAAGAAATTGTAGAGATGATGGAGGAAGTGGTGTATTAAATGCATACATGATGGAGGAAGTGGAGAGTAATTGCAATAGTGATGGAGATCATGGAGGACAACGCAATATTTATAGAGGATAGTGGCCACATGTGCAGCACATTTATGAGGTGGGCCAAGGCTAGGGAAGGCTCACAACCATAAAAGGAAGATGAGGGAAGAAAAGGAGGGGAGCCTTGATTTTCATTGTTGAGTGTCTTAAGACATTTCTTGGCACGCTTCAGTTGTTTAGCTAACTCTGTGGTTCTCTTTAGCACCAAGTGTTCCCGAGTGGGAATCCTAACCTTACCCATGAGGGACCTCTATTTCGTATTATGGGAAGGTTTTCTTGGGTAGCATTCATGATCCAGCAATCAGTGCCACTTTCAGCCATCTCATCTGCACTCCAAGCTACAGGAATTACTCATTCCTGAACTAGAGTTTGAGAGTTGGAAGGTTGTTCTTAGTACTTCAGCTGAGAAACCTTTGGAGGGATTATTCCTTCACATTGTGGATCCATTTCAGTCTTCCGATACTTTCATTGACATAACCAACATAAGGCCATCCATCTATTCTCCTATGTAGCAAAATTTCTTGTAGGAATTGCGTATTTCTGCAGTGAGGGTTTGAGGAGAATAGGGAGTTATAAGAAACTCAGCGTGGAATCCTGTGAGGGATTAATCCTTCACTCCGAGATTCATTTCAACAGCCTGGGATCAACATTTTATTATCTATCAGTGGGATACATCATCAGCCCTCCTAAACAGTGTATTATTTTCCAGCAGCTGAATATTCAGTGGAGGAGCTAGATCTCAAGTTTTGAGCTTGGGAATCGAGAGAAGGGACCAGCCCTTTAGTTATTTAGATGAGTGGGTGCTATTGCAGTAGATAGACCATTATTTTTTCCCTAGATCAACAGTTGTCTCCAGGGAGTGCGTAACTCAGCCAGCAGGGCTGTAGTGTGCAACCTTACAGGGGCCAAAATTCCAAACTCAAAATTTGGCCAAATCATTTCTGGGTTTTCTCGGTTTTTCAAGTAGAGTTCGTGGTTAAAATCCCGAATCTTTTTTAGCACTCCATAATTCTCTAGCACATAGATCTTCGTCCCAGCAACATTAGTTTCCAGTAGTAGCTGCAGTTTTTACTTTCCAATACTAGTCTTCAATAGAGTTGTTTCAACCATATTTGGATGGCTTGAGTGCATCCCTTTTTGGAGCACTATGTATATTCATTTGTTGTTGATACATAATGATATGGCTCAGGTTTTTCTGCTCATATGTATGATGTTCTGATGTATTCCGGCATTTTTCTAGTTTTATATGTTTTATTCTTATTTGTAATTATGCATATGTTCTATATTCCTATATTTCACATTTTGGGATATTGCGGTGGTATCAGAGCATGATATTTTGCTCATATTGTGGGCATTTCATGACATCATAGGAATAAGATGAAGAAGCAGAAAAAATAAAAAGTCTTCAATGGTGGAAGTATTGAGTTTTTCCACACTTCTCTTCAGATCTATGCAGGATCTCAACATGGAGATCAAATAAATGATAAGGGAAAGGCAAAAGGAAACCTCAAGAGGGTTTCATAATGGAGAAGGCCTGAGCACTTCCTATCAACAGTATAAGCAACCCGTGGTGCAAAAAGTTCCACAACATCCTACTATGACCACTTTCCTTGCAGAAGCAATGAATGGCATGGAGATGGAGTATATTTGGAGCGTGAGACTCTGAGTGATTATATTGCAAAGTAAAAATCTCAATCTAGAGCATTCAAAGAGAATCTGACTTTCCAACATTTTTTTCTAGATTAAAGAGAACCGAAGACCCCATAGTAGCAACAGAAGAAAAGGCCATATGAAAATTTGATTTTTTCTGCCTACATTCGATGGGTCATCCAAAAGCACAGCAAAGGCTTGGATGGAGAAGTTATATTATTTCTTCCAGCTACACCCAGTGCCGGAAAAGGAAGCCATTGATATTGTAGCGCTGCACCTTGAGGGTGAAGCAAATGATTGGTGGTTCAGTAGATTGAAACATGCAAGAGTTATTGTGTATGCGGAGTTCACTCAAAGATTGGTAAAGAGGTTTGACAGAAGAAAAATGGAGCCAATTCCCATTGAGACATTTTCTGACATTAATGAGGGAGTATATGAGGAGTAAAAGGAAGTTGTCAGCACTGATACTTTGGGAGAAGAGAAACTACCACCACCACCAGCTGTAGTAGATGTACTTGCATCAGTGGGAGGATCACTTTCATTTTGGCAAGATGTTCCCAAGACTTCGAAATTGAGATTCCAAGGCATGATTCAAGAGGTGCATGAGGAATAGGAAGCAGATACCAGCATTGGTGCAGCAAAAAAGGAGCATCCATCACCATCACCAGCAGTTGGAGAAGCAATTGCACTGGTTGGAGGAACTCTTGTAGCTTTGCAAGATGTTCCCAAGCATCAATTGATCCAATTTATGCATACATTTCCACCCTAGATTGTTTTATCACATCATATTGAGATTTATTGGGCCATGCCATCAAGGAAATTGCATGAACAAGGGTTAGAGCACATTGCTGATTTGAAGCAATAAACTATCACTGCGCAGAGGACCCTTGAATGATTCAAGGAGAATATGTATAGCTATCCCATTTTGAAATTTTTGAGCTAACACAACACTTTGTATTGGAGTGTGGTGTTTATGAGGATGGGATTAGCACAATCCTAATGCAGGGAAGCTATACAATATCTTTCAAGAACCGAAATTTACTATCGCATGAGTTGTCGTATTCTATTTATGACAAAGAGATATTGGCCATTATGCATGCATTGGTAAAATTCTAGTAGTTTTTGATTGACAGTAGATTTTAGGTGAAGACCAGCCACCATACTCTTCGGCATCTTTTGGAGGAGGAGCAGCAGTTGCAGAAGTGGCAGCAATGGTGGATCAGTACAATGCAAGAATATGATGTCAGCATTATGTATGGAGAGGGCCATGAGACAACAGATGCACTATCATGGAGATCAGAAACACTATCACTGAGGAGAAGTAATGATTTGACGGCTCAGTTATTATTTGAGAATTCTGATAACCGCTTCACTTATGAAGCATTGGATGGGAAGATGGTAGATGGTAGACATCATGTAATGGATAACATCTTCCATTATTGTGACAAAGCCTTCTTGATGAGTACCTCACAGCTCAAAGAGAATTTTTTGAATGCAGCATATTCAGAACCTCATAGGTTCTACCAGGCCATCGATGAGAGGTTCTCAAGGAGAGACCTCAAGGAGGATGCACTTCAACATAACATGGAGTGAAAATATCATCATCATATTGTGGAGGATGGTATTTTTGACATTGATCTGTTGTCGAGGTATGCACATTGCTTCGACATTTTCACACAGTACATCTCTTCACCTGTGACTGGATTATCTTTCTGGGATGTCTTCATGTTTCATGGTCTTCCCAAGGCCATAGATAATGATGGGGATAGTTCTTGTATGAGCAATTTTTGGCGGGAGGTTCTCCATTGGGTGGATACAAAGCTGGTGCATGATATGAGTCATCACCCACAATTGGATGGTTGGATGGAGATGACGAGCAAGTGGCCAGAAAGTTACTTGCAAATATATGACACAAGGCACCAAGAAGCATGGTTGCACTGGCTGCTCTTGGGTGAGTACGGTTACCACCCGACATTTCATATTGGTATGTTACATGCCTTTCACAGTACTGAGGTGATACAGCAGCATGAGGCATGGATGCACTGGCTACTCTTGGGAGAGTATGGCCAAGACATTTAATTTTATATGTACATTGGTATATCATGGTTTCCTTCCTTGTGCAGTAGTGATGAGATGCAGCAGCTGGAGGAATGGTTACGCTGGTTAATTTTGAGAGAGTTTGGCCATCACATGACATATCACATGTTAATGGGTATGTTATTATTTAGGATTTTTCATAATAATCATATGATGCGTCAACATGAATCCTGGCTATGTTGGTTTCTATTAGGAGAGACTAGTGTGAAATTCTACATGTCAATCAGTATATCATTGCTTCATGCTTTGCATTATGATGATGTGGGGTGGCAGCAAGAGTCATTGTTGCATTGGTTACTCTTGGGAGAATATGGATTGACATTCTCCAATACCTTGCTTAATAATGATGTGGGATGGCAACAAGAAGCCTTGCTGCATTGGCTTCTATTAGGAGTGTATGGCCGCCATACTTGGTATGATGATAAGGTGGGGTGGCAACAAGAGGCATTGTTGCAGTGGCTACTATTGGGAGAGTATGGTTCGACATTTCACATGTCAATCCATATGTCTCTATTTCCTACTTTTCACAGTGTTGAGATGATGCTTAGAGCAAGCAAGGCCACCAGGGCCAAGGATTGGAGCATGGAGAGACACAACCTACTCCATGTAGCATGGGTTGGAGAGATAGTTTATGACTTGGGACTTTCCACTTGGGAAAGGAACCACTACACTTCACATATCTCATGCAGAGAGGAGGCTCTTGGACACCAGATGGTTGCCACTTGGGGACTCATTGATGAGGGGAGGCATCTAGCTACATAGTTGGAGACCATTCTAGACATTCTAGAGAATCAGCTATGGATTTGGGCATTCATAACACATTAGAGTAGATAGGGAAACCTTCCATATGAGGATGCCACTTGGGAGGGATATGGATTTCTGTAGCATCCACTTTTGCAGTTGCTTGAGGACAAGCAAAATTGTGGTGGGGAGGACTGTAATATTCCAAATTTTCCATCAGATAATTGGAATATTAGAGTTCCTAATTTTCTTATTTAGTTAAGTAAATAAAAGGGTGGAGGGATCCATAAACCCAGTAGATGAATAAAATCCACTTATGTAGTGTGAATGTGTTTTAATTGAGTAGTGGAGTATCATTATGGAGTAGTGGAGAAGCATAATAATGAAGGAAGAGTGGAGTTAATAGATAATTAATGAGGAATATGATGGAGACAGTGGAGGAATAAATGCAATATGATGGAGGAAGTGGTTCATTAAATGCACACCTGATGGAGGAAGTGGAGAGTAATTGCACTAGCGATGGAGATCATGGAGGACAACACAGTCTTTATGGAGGATAGTGGCCAAATGAGCAGTGCAGTTATGAGATGGTCGGCCAAGGCTAGGGAAGGCTCACAACCATAAAATGAAGATGATGGAATAAAAGGAGGGGAGTCTGGATTTTTATTGTTGAGTGTCGTAAGACATTTCTTTGCACGCTTCAGCTGTTTAGCTAAGTCTGTTTTGTTTTTTTAGCACCGGGTGTTCCCAAGCAGGAATCCCACCCTTAAACACAGGGGAATTTGAGTGCCTACTCTGGGAAGGTTTTATTGGGTAGCATTCATCATCTGGAAATCAGTTCCACTTCCAACTACTCTCATCTGCACTCCCAGCTATTGGAATTACGCATTCCTGAACTAGATTTTAAGAGATGGAAGGTTGTTCTCAGTACTTAAACTGATAAACCTATGGATGGATTATCCCTTCACACTATGGATCCGTTGCAGTATTCCAGGAGTTTCATTGACATATCCGGCATCAATTCATCCATATATTCTCCTATGCAGCAACATTTCCTGCAGGAATTGCATAATTCTGTAGTGAGGATTTGAGGATAAGTGGAAGTTCCAAGCAACTCAACTTGGAATCTCGTGAGGGAATAATCCTTCACTCCGAGAATCACTTTAGTAGCCTGAGATAAAAATGTTATTATATATCAGCAGGCTAAATCATCAACCCCCCTAGACAACGCAGTATTTCTTAGCAGTTGTGCATGCAGCAGCTGCATATTCAGTGGAGGAGCTAGATCTTAAGTTTTGAGCTTGGGAATCGGGAGAAGGGACCAACCCTTCATTTATTGATCTCATTGCATGCTATTTGAGCATATAGGCCATTATTTCAGCCCCAGATCAGCAGTTATCTCCAGGGAGTGCATAACTCAGCCAGCAGGGGTGCAGTGTGCAACCTTACAGGGGCCAAAATTCCAAGCTCAAAATCTGGCCAAACCATTTCTAGGTTTTTCTGGGTTTTTCAAGTAGAGTTTGTGGTTAAAATCCAAAATATTTATGAGCACTCCAGAAGCCTCTAACACACATATATTCATCCCAACAACAGTAGTTTCCAACAGTAGTTGCAGTTTTTACTTTCCAGTACTAATCTTCAATAGAGTTGTTTCAACCATATTTGGATGGCTTGAGTGAATCCCTTTTTGGAGCACTATGTATAATCAATTTTTGTTGATACATAATGATATGGCTCAGCTTTTTCTGCTCATATGTATGATTTTTTGATGTATTTCGGCATTTTTCCAGTTTATATGTTTTATTCTTATTTGGAATTATGCATATGTTCTATATTCATGTCTTTCCCATTTTGGGATATTACACTAAGGTCCATGGAAACCTATTCACCCAAACAAGTGATATTGTGTTGAATATGAAGGCCCTCCTGGGCATGGCAATGTAGGACAACAATCAAGTTCGGAAGGCACTAGAGGAGAAAATAGACCAGTTGGATGCAAAATTCAGCCTATGTGGAATAGTTCCACCATAGAAAAATTATCCCCAAAGGTTCACCTTTGTATGAGTGGTTCAAAGGAAACACCAATAAGAAGAAAAATTGGTAAATATTAGCCCCTTCTTCTTTAGTTTTACGACTGGAATTTCTGATTACATTTTGTTATCGCTGCACTGTATAAGATCAACCTTTGATATCTAGAGTGTGGAGAGGAGTTTGTTGATGAATACCCTCACCACCAGTCTTCTATTCGAAACCTAGGTTGCTACCATGTGGAGTTTTTTTCTCTTAATGTTGTAATTATGTCTACTACTAATTTTTGAATAACCTCAAAATACATATAGTACATAACTTCCAGAACTGAAATTTTTGCAGAGGATCTGGCTTCTAGTCAGGATGACCTCTGAAAAATCATCATGTATGTTTTTCTCTTTTGTTAAAGTAATATAATATTAGTCTTACTTGCAAAGAAAAAAATACCAAAAAGAATTATTAAGATAATATTTGTTTTGGGAAAGTAGTCCAAATATTTGACTTGCATGTAATTTAGTAAGTAATAAATTTTACACGGAATAAAGCTAAGAAGTGGTTAATAAATTACTATTGTTTATTTTCTTTGTAATTTGGCTCAATTTTTTTATATTGGATATGATGAAATAAATGAATAAAAGTTACGAGAAGAAAGGGAAAATCCTTCCATGTAAATAAATAAAATGGAATTAATGAATGAGGAAGGTAAGAGATGACATAGCATGGATAGGTTTCCCTAGTGCTAATAAGACACACCCTTGAGGTGACATGTGGCACTAGCGTCCATGTCATCTACCTTGTGTCAAATGTACAAACATACTTACCTAGAGTTCGTGGAAAAATATTCTAAATGCCACATATTGGTCTTCTAGACTTCGGATGGGATAAATTTTATATCATTGAAAAGCTCTCAATGAGCGGAAGATGATAGAAACCTTAAAATGGATTTTGAGGTGATTAAAAAAAAAGTGAAAATTATAACCCCCACCTCCTTAAGGTGACTTAATGGGCTTGGGTGTGTTCCAAAAATGGTATTATATTTAAGGTGCACTTGGAGTGAATAGGATCATAAGAAAAATAAATGAATTGGCTCTTGTGAATGTTAAAATTTTATTGTGGTAAAATTTACTTGATTTATCTAAACCATATCTAAGTGTGATTCGAAACAATAGAAAGACATCAATTTCAAGCTATCATAGGTCAATACAAGTGTAACAAAGGCAACCACATATTTTAAAATTTTATTATTTTCTTAAACCAACATATATGTGTAGTTTCAGCCTATAACTAAACTTTCCAACAGTAGAAAAGAAATGGGATGATCACTAAAATGGTACAATATAGTTTACATATGACTTCACATTAGAGAGAATAGGATTCATATGAGAGAAAATTAGTCGATATCCCTTCTAATTTGATGGAAACACTTAGAATTTTAAAAGTTGAGATTGGGAGCTACAAGGAAATCAATGAAAGTATTATTATATCCCAATGAAAGTAGGCGAAAGTAAATGCAACAATTTTGCAAAGCATATCATATTTTAAAATGCATAAACAACATGAACCACCTATATGTGATATGGAAAAGTATAAGTGCAAATAAGTTCCTATCCCACCTGAAATTTAGCAATATGGGATAGCAACTAGTAAGACAAAAGAAATTGAGTCAAGAAATAGGCACAAGGATGCTAAAAATGAGACAACCAATGAATACATCTCAGTAGACACATTTGAAGATGAAATGGATGATTCAATCAAAATGTCTAGCACAGTGATTAACTAGAGTTGCATAAGAAGAAGAATAGGTTACAAATATTTTAGTGCCTGAATATTTCAATAAGGATAAACCTCCCACATTTGATGAAGTTATAAATAATGAAGAAGCTAAGGCATGGTTGTTGGACCTTAGGGAGTACTTCAAGGTACATAATTATTTTAACAATATGAATGCCTGATTCTTCATATCTCACTTGAGAGGAAACATTGATATCTAATGGGAAGACTTCAAGAATTTCAAGAGCATTCACAAGAATAAGCTAATTTGGAGTACATTCAAAAAATATTTCAAGGAGAAATATCTATATGAAAGGAATCGCAATGGAAATATCAAAGAATTTCATGAACATGAGTTGGGGCAGTTGGATGCTTATTTATATATTTTTTATTTTAATTAAGATTTGAGATACACTGTGCACTTTCTTTGTGATGCCGAAGTCAATAAGCTTGTGAGGCAATCTGTGCAGTATACACAATAAATAGGGTCCTTACCAAATCCTAAATGACCTATGTTGCTAGAAAGAAATCATATTGTAGTTCAGAGTTTGGGTGGAAGATGTTCTTAGTATATTAGCTGATTTAGGAGCATCCAAGTCAAATTTTCATTACTTAATTATGTAATAGGGGGGTGAGACATTTTAATTATTTTATTAATTAAATTGTTTATTTTAATAAATTGAGAGAAAAGGTGAGGATTTTTGTATATATTCTTTTAATAATTAAAAGGATATGAGTGAAATAGGATTAGGTAGCAAATTTAGGGAGTAGGAATTCTAAGTACAGGACTTTGTTGAGTCCACACCTAGAATGAATCTAATTAAGATTTAGTTGAGATTTGTGTGGAGAGATTTTTGGAATGGAGTAAATCCATATTTTTGTATAAATAAGAGAATTGTATGAGAGTGTAATCAAAGAGGGAAGAGAGGTGAGAAGTGAGGAATTAACAGAGAGTATGAATTGATTGGAGAGCTATTGTAGAGGGCCAAGAGCTGAGAGAAGCTCTCCATTGTAATATGTGGTTGAATTTTTCTCTTACGTTATTAATATCTACATTTTGTTTGAATAAGCTCTCTTTTGATTTATATATTTGATGTTGAAGTGAATGGTAATTTTATGTGACGGTGTGAGTGTATATGAAATTCAGGAAGGCTCTATTTGTTTATATGCTGTCATCTGCTTTAACCCAGATACCTTGCATCATTTGGTATCAAAGCCATACAGGCCTAGACCTCAGACCCTCCTAGGCTGAGGGAAATAAGAAAATATATTTCATTTGTTTTTTTTATTGGTTTCGGCAGACTAGTGCGGTGAGCATGACTACACCTTGTGATTAGTGAGAGCGTAGTGTTCATGGGGATACCTTGATTTGTGGAGCCAAGAGCGTGGATCTAGTCATATATCTACCCAGCACTGCCACTTCGTTGTCTTCTCTGCCCTCGACCGGCTTCATTGGAGAAAAGACATTGTTTGACTGTTAAGTTCATTCATTGTTCCAATTGTGGCAGATGCACTCCCAAGGATAAGGTCGTGAAGATGTTTCATGTTCGTAACATTGTCGAGCAAGCTACTGTGCGTGATGTTCAGGAGGCATGCATTAACGATGGGTACATGCTTCCAAATATTTAAGTAAAGATGCAGATTTGGTTATGAGGAAGAGGCGAGGCCCTTTTCTGTGCTCTGAGTTTGCGTACTGAACGCGTGAGCCCTTGGTGAGAAGAAGTCACTACTTAGTGTTTTAATTGCTAACCATTGTGGTGTGATAAAGGAGGGGCGTTCTCAAATGAGAGCCAACGTAAGTATCCAAAAAACTTCGAAAAATCAGCGTCAAACAAATACCTGCAGACAGCGTCCAATAAATGGCTGAGGTTCCTATCTCACTGAAGGAACTGGTCTGGTGAGATTCCAGATTTGTAAGAAGAAATAGTTTATCGCTTTTCTGCATAATGACAATGGGCCGGCTATGCTTGAGCTAGACGTGGATGGGCCTACTCTAACTAACATTGCGTCTAAACGTCCTCAAAGCACTCTGTGTGATTTGGTTCGAACGACTTGCTCCAGATCTACCGCATCTCTCCATCAAAGGTTGAGTTAGCGGTGATTTTCTCAGTTTAATTTTTGAAGCGTTTAGTTGCTGATAATGCAGATTTCTAGAGTTTCTCCAACTTTCAATAGGTTTTCTTTCTTGCTGAGCTGGCAGAGGAGGCCGTGGGCGATGGAATTTCGTGGTAGTAGATTCTTATTATGAGCTCCTAGAGTCATGAATCTGTCGTGTATATCGGGAATGTGCTAAACTCGTCCCCTAAGTGAGGTCACATAGGAGTATGTAGGACTCAATTTCCACCACCCTTGAGTGCAAACTGTGGCAGAGGGGCGAGTCAGAGGATTATATATTGGCTCGTTTGTGTATGGAAGCAAAGAGTCGTGCAAGTCCAAATCGAAATTCCAACATATAAATGTTGGAATGTGTTTGTTTGCGTGAATGTCATGGTGAATGAAACGTTGTGGATTCATTCAGGTATTGGTATGTTGCTTACTTAATATCATCATCAACACAAATCGACTTATTTTTTTATTACGTGAGGTATGGTGGCTTGTTTTAATTAAAGTGGGATTCCAAATGCCACAGTGGATTAGCCCTTATGATATAAAAGGGTCCTTAAAAGCACCCATTTATTATTGAGAAGTGGATTTTGCATAACGCTTCAAAAATTCAAAGTTATGTATTAATTTGGAAGTGGGAATTTTCGTCACTTACGTCATTTTGAAGAGAAATAAGTTTTTGTGAAAATTCAAATACTTGCTGGGGGGTCAAGGAGACAGTGGTTATGGTTCTGCCTCAGTGTCATTAGTATATCCAATGTACTTGTGCAATTTCTACCGAAAGCCTTTATGAAGGCTTAGATTGTCTTTCAAACAAAATTACCATAAAGTATAAAATTGGATTGAGTAAATCATTTTTGTGGTGAAATAAAGCTTGGGAAGTCCTCTACGTTGAAGTGATATCATTATCATGGATAAGTTTTGGTTCAGCTATTCCATTCTCTTTACATATATTTTGATAATATTTTGCATTGATACTTCGGAAAAAGAGTTGTAGTGTGAAAGCTCAAGAACTATCGGTGGGCACACTATGAAAATGGTAATTCAGATGAACATGCATGTTTATATGAGGAGGTTTATTATGCACAGTGTGATTATTCATTATGCATAATGTGGATTCATCGCAGTTTTTGGTTAAGTTATTTTGGACAAAGTCTGTAGTGGATAAAAGAAGAATACTTTTTTATGGTGATTGGAAATATGATTGCTTGGTGTTGTAAACCTTTGATTTTACCATCATGTGACGGAATTTAAGGAGGTGATATTTAGGATGAACACAATGTATGATTTGTACATCATTTCTCAAAGAGGTTTCTTGTTCTCTATACACAGGTGAAGAGATGTGCATTGATTTTGCATGGTGTAAGTGCAGGAAAATGTTTGCATTAAGATGACGAACTTGTGAGCATGCAAGTATTGACAGGGACAATGACAACACAGAAGAGTGGAAACCAGAGGGTTGAGACTGCAGAGAGAAAGGTTTATTAATAACCTAACAGGAGCATGAGGTATGATACTTCAGGAAGGTATGGTTTATTTATTTTCACCTTAAAATAAATCTTGGAAAACTTGAATTGCATTTTGACTAAAGACTTCAATATCATGTGAAATGATAAGGGAAAACTGATGATTTTTTTCATAAGAATGAAGTATGAAAGTGGGTGAAGATTTTACATCCTAAAATGTATTAGGGGTGTATGTTTATTGAAGAATTGTACAACTTCAATTAAGTCAGAATATCCACTATCATTATTATTGGGGAAAAGCCTGAAGTAAAAATAAATGTTAGAGTCAAATGAAATTTTGGATAGTTTGAGTTGAGATTGAGTATTTTCAACCAAGATGACAAATTTGTGTAAGTTTGAAGTCGAAGAGTCATAAACTAAGTCAAGATTCTAAATGTAATTGGGTGCATGATCGACAGAGCCTGACACCCAAAGAATTGGTTATTGTAACACATCCGCTACTAAAGTGTTGTTTGCAACAAATTGCAGCAAGAGGGTTGCCAGAGATTGGTTCCAACATAGAGAACCAAGAGATGCAAAGCGCAGGAGGAGAACTCGCATTTTGATGAATGGCAAGTGTGAAGGGTTGCTAAGAAGTGGATTAAATGAATTCCACACATGAACAGATGCAGTTCACAAAGAAGGGGAAGATGACTGTTGATAGTCATTTCCAAAGATCTGATAAAGACCATAGCAGAGGGGAGAAGAAGGAAAATGCCAAGGTAAGTGGCATATGTGAACAGTTGACGGATGAATAGATGAGGGAGAGAAGGCTGAGATAACAATTTACCTTGAATTGTTAATGAAGTTGTTGCGGGAAAATGTGAAAAACTAGACACATGGTTGGACCATGAGAAAGAAGGTGAAGTGGCAGAAGCTACACACAAAGAAGGAAAATCAGGTAAACATACAATTGATGGAAGAGTTGAGAAAGCTCGAGCAGATGTTGAGTTGTGAAGAACTTAGAGAGGCTGAGTTAAAAATGGATGTTTCCATTTGTGGACCGGAACATGGTGTAATTCTGGGTGAAGAGATTAGTGAGGAAGATCTCATGAACTATTGGGATAGTTCAAAGGCATCTAAAGATGTGTTGGCGAGAGAAACATATGAGGCCATGAACCCTTACATTTTTTTCTCACGGTTTATGTATGTTTGCAAGATGTGCGAAATATGGTGAGCAGTTTGATGGAACTGTCACAAAGGAGAATGAAACTCTTGAGGTAAATTCTGGTAGAGAATTCCTTTCAGTGAAGCAAGGTATTGATTTGTTACAACAGGAAGAAATCATAGATGAATTCTTGTTTGGGGTAATACAGTAAGTCGAAGCTGTTATGGAGCAGGAGAAAAATGGAAATGTCGAAGAAAAATTCCAAGGAGGTAAACAAATGTATTTGTTTAATGAAATTACTGACGAATTTTTGTAGTGTGATGAAACAGAAACCAGGGTAACTCATGAGGACCGCCAGAGAAAGGATGAAACTGTATTGAGTGAGACGGAAAGTTTCCAAGAAAAATATGATGATGACTATCTTTCAGGTGAAGATCAAATTAAATTGTTGCAACAAAAGTAGTTCATAAATTCCTTGTTTTATGAAATAAATTGTTTCAGTGGAGGTGAGACAGTTATTTCTTATGATGAAGAATTTATTATTGATAATGACAGTGAGGAATTGATTTTCTTAAAAGGCCAAAGGGAAAATGATGGAAAAACAACTAAAACTAGTGCAGAGATAGAAGATCAGAATCCCATTCTGATGAAGAGTGAAGAGATAGTATCAACAGGAAATTTGACTCATGACAAAGAAGAAGATAGTGAAGAATGTACAAAGATTTTTTCAAATGAAATGACAGATTTGTGGTAGGAATTAAGTATTCTGGAGGAGAGGCTAGAAAAATAGAGGATAAGTGTTCAAGTCGCAAAGTCAAAGCTGAATGAGAATGAAAAAGTTCATTTTTATGAACTAGAGGAAAGAGACATCCTTGAAACAGATGGTGTGGAGGAAAGACTAACTGATAGTCTTGAGAATTATTTGAAGAAGTTGAATCAGCATACTGATGTGTTGATAAAGGAGACATAAATATTGATCCAGTGGGATGAAGATGGAAGCAGCCAGCAGTTCGAAACAAAATATGTTGAAGTCCAGAAAGTCGATGATGGGAGATTGATGCTTGAAGCATCAAAAGAGACCGAAAGGTCTTATGTTTTTAAAACTAACAGTTTATTGGTGAATGTGGGTACAACACTGGATGAGAGATTTGATGCTATAAAAGCAATAAAATACTACAGTAATAATCAAGGAGGATTTTTTGATTATTTTCCATTGCAGAAGGTTGAGTGTTTAACTCAGTTGGAGACGAAAGAATTCGAAAAAGAAGTATTACTCTGAGGAATTGGCAAAAGAAAATGTTGGAGAAGTCGATGGAATCTGATCGACAGAGTGAAGGATGAGTTATCAAATTGGGTTGATACTTCGAAGGACCAGCAGTAGAACAGAGTATGGAATCCTGGAGGGAACAAATCATCAAGACTTGTGGTTGTCGCAGTATTACAGAAAAGCGATGGACCTCATAGACAAGAGTCTATGGAAACTTATCTACATGGGGATTATGATGCAGGAGCATCCAAGTCAAATTTTCATTACTTAATTATGTAATAGGGGGGTGAGACATTTTAATTATTTTATTAATTAAATTGTTTATTTTAATAAATTAAGAGAAAAGGTGAGGATTTTTGTATATATTCACTTAATAATTAAAAGGATATGACTGAAATAGGATTAGGTAGCAAATTTAGGGAGTAGGAATTCTAAGTATGGGACTTTGTTGAGTCCACACCTAGAATGAATCTAATTTAGATTTAGTTGAGATTTGTGTGGAGAGATTTTTGGAATGGAGTAAATCCATATTTTTTTATAAATAAGAGAATTGTATGAGAGTGTAATCAGAGAGGGAAGAGAGGTGAGAAGTGAGGAATTAAGAGAGAGTGTGAATTTACTGGAGAGATGTTGTAGAGGGCCAAGAGTTGAGAGACTCTCCATTGTAATATGTGGCCGAAGATTTCTCTTACATTATTAATATCTGCATTTTGTTTGAATAAGCTCTCTTTTGATTTGTATATTTGACGTTGAAGTGAATGGTAATTTTATGCGACGGTGTGAGTGTATATGAAATTCAAGAAGGCTCTATTGTTTTATATGCAATTATCTAATTTAACCCAGATACAGTGCATCATTAGCCTAAAGATCAACTAAGTGGCACCTCACACATCCAAGTTCCCTAATTTGAAAGCCTAACTTTGTTTCACTATTTAAACTAAAATCAAGCCATTCTTTAGCATGCAAATTTTGTAGTAGAAGCTATAAAATATGCTAATACTATTGTAGAAAAGAAAAGAAAAAAAACAAACAAACAAAACAAAACAAACAAACAAACAAACAAAAACAAAAAAAAACACTTGCATAAACCATAAAGTAATTAAATATAAAGGAAATTAAAAAAAAAAAATCACAAAAAATAAAATATTACCAAATTGTACAATTTTTTTATCCTATGGAGTGAGCTCAACCTCCCAAGAACAAGCCAACGAATTAGAATTTCAGCAACATAAGTAAATCACTTCACACACTACAACTATGAAACTGCAATATATATTGAAGAAGATCTTAAGAAAGTTTATTCTATTCCATCATGGTTTGGAATTGTGATCTAAGAGTCCCCTCCTCAGTGGAATGGATAAGGAACACCACTTTATACAGAAACTTTCTTGAAACTAAAAACCCACTTGAGGAATTCCCGTGCGGGGATTCCATTCTCTTCTTTGGATCAGCTTGCTTAAGGGATCTAAGGGAAGGTTCAGAGCTTCAATTTCACCATCTGGCTTGGGGCCAATTAGTCATATACATCTACAGTGCAGTTCCCTTCAGAAACTGCGTATTTTATGCAGGTGCAGTAGTAGCATGGTTGGACCCCTGGATTTTGTGCTAGTATTTGAGAAGGAGATGCTTATTTCCCTCCGGAAGATCTAATAAGGAGGGCCTTGGCCAGTTTCTGTATTGATCAGCTATTTTATGTTGTATTCAATCATGTTTAATACATATTTTTAGTATACTGCATTATTTTACTGCACTACTTCCTTTTATACTTATGCAATGCTGGAAACCCTTGTCGGTTGTCTTATTCCTTGTGTAAAAGAGGTTAAACCTCCATATCTTTTCTAGATGATTAATATAATATCCAAATAAGTATTATTAATTCATTTTCTATAGAAACCCTCGTGTGAATTACACTATTACTATCTTCAGAAATCCTGTTGTTGAAAGTCATGGGATTGGGGTGTTTTTGAGTTGTCTCTAGTTGGGGAGATCTATTTAACTTAGCTAGAATGATTTGTTTAAGCTCAAATTTGGTTTGTGAGAAGTATAATGTATAAAATACAGGATCTAGGTCCCATTTCCAATTTTTATTGCATTATTTTCTGAAAATGATGTTTTTATGGTCCAGAATGATGCATTTCCTCACTTCGGGAGAGAACAGTGAGGCATATATTTGCTGGTGATCATTCATTTTTTGGTTAAATGTTCCTTGTACATCTTATGAGCTGATTTACATTGTTATCTCCATTATTTTCTAAAACTCCAACTTGGAATATCTTTAGATATTCTATTTGTTGTAGAAATCCCTATTTTGGGATATTATAGTGGTATCGGAGCTGCCATCTTGGCTCAGCCTTTGGATTTTAGATCCAATTAGTAGATAAGGAGAATGAAATGATGGAGAGGATGATATTACTCTCATCGATTTTTAGATCTAGGGAGAAAGAAGGAGGATATATTGAAACTCCAAAAGGGTTTCAAAGATGAGAGAGTTGCAGTGAGACCTCTAGGAGGTTTCAAGATGAAAAAGAAGATGCATACACTTCCTGTTCTCATAGAGGAAGAGGGGAGCAAGAATACCACTTGGAACATGAGATCTTGATTGGATACTTGGAAGAATACAAGTGCCAACCTAGGACTGTCAAAGAAATCCTATATCTTCCTCAGTTTATCCAACTAAGAGAGGAAAGGAGGCCATGCAGCAGCAGGATGATAAAGGGAAATAGATTCCTATTGTCTACCTTTGATGGGTCACCCATATGTACAGCAAAATATTGGGTGATGAAGTTAAAATAATTTTTCCTACTACATCCAGTGGTGGAAAGAGAGGTTATGGAAATCTCAGCATTCCACTTAGAGGGAGAGGCAAGATCTTGGTGGTTCAACCATGTGGATCATGTAAGGGTGTCTACTTTTGTAGATTTCACTCAAGGAGTGATCAGAAGGTTTAGCAATAGGAGATCAAAGGAGGAGGAGTCCTCTTCTCCACTTGAGGAGCCTCGTACTAACACTCTCACACTCATGGAGGAGCAACCACCTACATCAGCAGTTGGGGCAGCCATTACATTGGAGGGAGGAGCCCTTGCAGCCCTACAAGAGGTTCCCACATCTCATCAAGGTATGGGGAAATTTCCACTTTTTATTATTGCATCAAATCCTTCTAGAAATTGTGGGAGTTTGTCTTCATGTGACCAAGGGTCAAACATTATTGCTGGGATAGAGCAGTAGGATTGCACTACGTTTTGCAAGCTTGAATGGATCAAGGATAAGATGAACCATCATCCTCATGTACCCCTGTTGAGTTGCATGCAACCCTTGAGGTTGGAGTGTAATCTTTTGGAGGATGTCATGAACTATGTCCACCATACTCCTATAGAAGAACATAGATTCATCTTTGAGATGGAGTATGAGGCAGCAACTATATCATTGGAGAGACTATCAGCGCTGCAAAACAATAGCAGTGAGGAGGCTTTGCCTTTATCACATTTGGATCTTGATGGATTCAACATGGTTATGGACATGAGATCTTCTCTAAGGGATCTCCAAGAAAATGTATTTCAGCACTTCATGACATGCAAAGGAGAGGAACTGGTTGTGGAGGATGGTAGCCCATCTTGGGAGAATGCCAGGATGAAGAATGATAAGAGGCATCCACATGGGGTTGAGTGGATGTGGGTGGAGATCAAGAGGCTGGTGAGCCACTTGCAAATTTATGATACAGGGCAGCAAGAGGAAAAGCTGTGTTGGCTACTCTTGAGAGAGTTTGGCCATCATGAGACATATCCTTTTCCAAAGGGTATGAGGATGGAAGACACTTGGCAAGACACTAACATCATATGGCAACCTAGGAGTTGGATGTATCATGTTGATTTGATCCTCTTCATATCAACCAACATATTTTCACCTCATGATTTGTATGATGGAGGTGTGAGAGGGTAGCAAGAGTCATTGTTGTTGTGGCTTCTCTTGAGAGAGTATGGGCAGAGGTTTCCCATACTCCTTATGATATTTCAGGAGGGAGGAATGACACAATCAAGGTGCAAAGAGGCTACCCTTGAACATGGAAGGAAGAGAAGGAGCTTCCACAAAGGAAGAATATCTTCTCACATAGTAGCATGATGGTGGATGGCTTTGGCATGTGGAATGTCAAGAGGAGAAGTCTTGGAGTGACAAGAGCCTTGTTACTAAGGCCTATAGCGCTATCTCTTGAGAGCATGTTTCTATTGATGGAGTGTTCCCAAGGGAGTATGCACCCTCTCTTTTTGCAGATTTTTATAAGAAGATTCTCATGGGAGGACTCACTCATGGACCTCACCTTCAACTCACACATAATGCATGGTAATAAATACACTTATGTGCTTGTTGATTACTCTATTGAGTATTTGTATCTTCTCACCATATGTAAATAGTGCATGGCTCCACAAGAGAGCAAGATTATTTATGGGTTTCATGGTCATTTTAGGGCCAAATTTTGTAATGATGATAACCCATCTCTCCATGACTTTAGGCAAGTGTTTTGACTATATGCAACTAACATATATTGCTACTCACTACTTCATAGTAGATGAGCTGACAGCATAGCTGAAAATTCTTTGGAGGACAACTTGCCACTTGATGCTCTGAACCAGCAGTTGCAAAGACTACGTTGTATCCACCAGAGAAACCATGTGTATCATCCAGAATTTCAAATAACCTTTATCCATTTTCTGATTTGGATGCCATATGGTAATTATATGACATTCATCTTGTATGGGATGGTTTGGGTAAGCATGGCTCATGACTTTGGAGGAAAGATCCTTGGAGATTCAATCTCCTTCTTTCTATTTGAGGGCAACCATGTTGCAGCCTTAGATCAGCATGACCTCTACTCTTATCACAAGTGGGGAGGTGGACAGTGTGGGATAGGCCCTCTTGCTTATCATGTTCAGATTTTCAGGCCACCTATTTTACATGAGCCAAAGGTGGAAGAGATTCTTCAAGATTTGCCATCCGGGAGGGTGACTCATTTTGTTTGGTTGATAGCTTGGGAATGGGAGATTCAAATGGGGATGATGGACCCCAATCTGTATCAACCCTCATGCCTCAAGAGCACCTTTAAACAGCCCATTTTTTCCTCCATGGATGTTTTACTATCACATGATGACAACTATTTAAAATGTTCACCAACAGATAGCTTACACACTTGGGAGGGGCAGCTTGGAGATGTATTGATGGAACAACACCTTGATCTCTGGGGGACCTTATCATATGAGGATGATACTGGGGAAGGAGAGAAGTTTCTTCAGTCCTATATTTGTATTTGCTTGAGGAAAAGCAACATTTGAGAGTGGAGGACTGTAATATTCCAAAATTTGCATACACGCAAATTGGAATATTAGATTTTGATGCTTTCACCTAGGAGAGGAATAAATGGGTAAGGAGGCCCATGACCAATAAAAATATGAATAATTTCCATCTTAATATGGGAGGGGATCACCTTAGGATTTGGATTTTACACTTTCAAGTGTGAACAAGGGAAAAATAGATGTGGACAAAGTCAAGTTTGACTAAGTCAACATGCATTCTTGAGGAGGAAGAGATCATCCAAGAAAACTAGCTCAATGTGAACAAGGATCAGCCTAGACACACGTATGAGAGCTGGATTGAAAACCCTTAGTGTGAAAAGAGGCCATGCAGGTGAACTAGTTCCAGTTGACCAAGTCAACAGCGTTGCTACAAGAGGAGGGAAGCCAATAAGGACATCGCAGTCTTGAAGGAGGAATATTCACTAGGAAGTCACCTCAACAATGTGTGGGGTCCGGGGTGAGGAGGCTCACGAAGGATAAAAATAAGGGGAGATCAGCAAGGAATTCATGATTTATTATCTATCTTCAGTCTTTTGACTACTTGCATGCTTCAGCTGTTTAGATGTGGTTGTAGCACTGTTTAATGCAAGGAATTCCAGTGCGGGGATTCCATTCTCCTCTTTGGATCAGCTTGCTTAAGGGATCTAAGGGAAGGTTCAGAGATTCAATTTCACCATTTGTCTTAGGGCCAATCATTCATATAAATCTACAGCACAGTTCCCTTCAAAAACTACGTCTTTTACGCAGATGCAGTAGTAGCAGGGTTGGACCCCTGGATTTTGTGCTAGTATTTGAGGAGGAGATGCCTATTTCCCTCCGGAAGATCTAATAAGGAGGGCCTTGGCCAATTTTTTTATTTATCAGCTATTTTATGTTGTATTCATTCATGTTTAATACAAATTTTCATTAGACTGTGTTATTTTACTGCAGTACTTCCTTTTATACATATGCAATGTCGGAAACCCTTGCTGGGTGTCTTATTCCTTGTGTAAAAGAGGTTAAACCTCCATCTCTTTGCTAGATGATTAATATAATCTCTAGATCAGTCTTATTTCATAATTTTCTGTAGAAACCCTCATGTGAATTATGCTATTACAATCTTTATAAATCCTGTTGTTGAAAGTCATGGGATTGGGGTGTTTTTAAGTTGTCTCTAGCTGGGGAGATATGTTTAACTTAGCTAGAATGATTTGTTTAAGCTCAAATTTGGTATGGGAGATTTATAATGTATAAAATACAGGATCCAAGTCCCATTTCCCATACTTATTGCGTTATTTTCTGAAAATGATGTTTTTATGGTCTAGAATGTTGCATTTCCTCACTTCGGGAGAGAATAGTGAGGCATATCTCTATTGCTGATCATTCATTTGCTGGTTAAATGTTCCTTGTACATCTTATGAGCTGATTTGCATTTTTATGTCCATGATTTGCTGAAACTCCAACTTGGAATATCTTTAGATATTCTATTTGTTGTAGAAATCCCTATTTTGCGATATTACACTCTCTCTCTTTGTACTATGTTGAACAATTGAAGAAATAAAATAGAAGAAGAATCATTTGGGTTTCCCCCCTTGAAGGATTTTTTCCTGGTCATTGGACCAAAATATCAGCGTCCCATATTTGTGCTTGGTTTTCTTCATATGATCTTAATTTTACATTTTGAATAAAATTCTTGATTTGAAATTTTTTGAAGAAGAAATTTGCATTCTAAGTAATTGTAATATCATATAAAACTCAGTTTTCTGCAAAGTACATTCAACTGTCTACTAATTACATTCAATTCCATTCATTTTTCGACAAAGTACAATCAATTTTATGCAAAGTACATTAAACTTTCTGCAAATTACATTTAGTTCCATTCAGTATTCTGCAAAGTAAATTTAGTTTTTTCAAAGAAATTTCAAGTTTCTACAAATAATTTTTAAATTTCTACATAGAAATTTTAGATTTTAACATAGTATCAGAGCCTTGGTGAAGACAAGTCCGAGGAGACTAGAGATGACCTGAAGAGACCCCACTTGCTAATTTTTTTTATCAAGAATATTGTGTCCTACTTCAAGGTAGAGGAGACGTTGAATAATGCTTCAAGCTTTGGACCATGGAAATAAAGGTTATATATCACTCTTGAAGAACATGAAGTTCTGGAAATAAAGGCTATATATCACTCTTGAAGAACACGAATTTCTAGAGTATGTTGAAGACACAATAGCTAATCCACCATAGAATGCAAGTGTTGTTATGAAATATAAACATAAAAAGGGTGAAATAAAATCTAGAAAATTTATCCTTGATTCTCTTAGTGATCATCTCATTACTTATGTTTCCGGTTTGCATAAATCTAAGGAAATGTATGACAAAATAATTTGCATGTTTGCAATTAGTAACTTGAACCATATTATCGCCTTAAAGAATCAACTTAAGGACATCAAGATGAAAGTAGGAGAGATGGTTCAAGCGTACTTCCTTAAAATGACCAAAATGAGGAATCAACTGTCAACAGTTTGTGAAGTTGTACCTGACAAATAAATGGTGATGATTGCGCTTGGAGGCCTTTCTTCTATTTGGGAGAATTTTATCATGCCCATTAGCAATATTAATAGTATTCCTACATTTAATGAGTTCTTGGGAAAGTGTATCCAAGAGGAGGCAAGAATGATCACCAAAGGTATAATTCCACATCATGAAGAAGGAGAACCTACTACATTTTCATCCTATGACAAGAGAAAGAAAGGTACTAAAAAGAAATATGTTTTTATATCAAATAAAGAGAATATTAGAAATGTCAAAAGTTAGATTCTTTCACTATCAAAAGTGTATAAATTATACAAAAAAATGTATATCTTGGATTCACCCGATCTAACAATGTACTAAAGTTAAATATTGAATTGCTTCTATAAATATTTTGTGGAATTAAAAACACAATCGCTAATCACGTGATCATGAAGAAAGATCAATCACACACAACACAAAAAATTTCCCGGGGAAAGCTTACAGCTAAAAACCCCACTATCTTCTATTGTATATTAATAATGGATCATGAAACAATTACATACAAAAATCTTCTCACAAGAGCCCTCGATACATCAGCTAATGGTCTCACACTGTCATATGAAAAATTGACCAACACATAGCCACTTCTCAGCCTCCAGAAACCCTACCTTGCTTGCGCAATCCCTGATGGTAAAGATCCCTAAAAGATAGGAATTCTTGCCTGCCTGGACCGTGAAAATATCATGGGCACTCCAATGGGTGTTTGTCTAATGTGTGCAAGAAAATAATCCTATAATTGATAGTCAACCTCCCTTTCACCAAGAACTCAACTAGGTATCCACTAGATCTGACATGCGTGCAGCTAATAATAGTAAATCCTCAGTTGCATGTGTGATCACTGATTGTGAATTAAATAATATTTAATTCACTTGATCTCTCACTAGTGTATCTTCAGTTACAACTAGCAGAATTGATTTTAACTCACTTAGTTGAGTTAAAATTTTTACAAGTTGCACCAACTGATGCACCCCTACACTTTGAGCCCTGTTACAACTAGAATTACTCCGTGTGTCACACCAACCAACATCTAACTCGAAATCCACTAGCTAAATGATTTTATCACTTTTAGTTAACTCATTCAAGTCCACATTGAGAATATATTATAGTTTAATGTTCATCTAAATTAAGGGATAATAAAAATAGACATGCACCCAAAAATAGCACCGTGGGCCCCACCCTAGTCTAGGTGTTGAATGCAACCAGGTGCTTAATGCACTAGGCGTGGGTGTTGAATCTTCTTGTTGAATCTTAACGCTCCCTCTCAACAATAAAGGGATTATCCTTAACCCCAATCCTATCTCTATGGTATTTGAATTTTCTCTTGGTGAGTGCCTTCGTCGGAATATCTGCATCATGATATTTTGTGGGAATGTACTGAAGTAACATGATACTCCTCTACACACAATCTCTGAGATGATGGTACCAAATATCTATATTCTTGGACCTATCATGAAGCACATTATTAATCGAGAGTTTAATGCAACTCTGATTATCACAATGAATCACTGTCAGATCCATATGAGAACCAAACAAACCAACCAAGATCTTTCTCATTCATATAGCCTCACATGAAACTTGAATTATTGCCATGTATTTAGCTTCCACTGAACTGAGTGCCACGGATCGTTGCTTCTTTTTGTACCAGGAAACTAATGTCGATCCAATGCTAAATATCCATCCTGATGTGCTCTTTCTGTCTGATGGATTGCCAACCCAATCTGCATCTATGAAGCCATGCAACTTCACTCCATCTGTCCTTATGTACCATATACCATACTCTAATGTGCCCCTTAAGTATTTCAGGACATGCTTCCCTGCTTTCCAAAAGAGCTTGGTAGTCTTAACCATAGCTTGAATCAGCTGGTTAACTACATAGAAAATGTCTCATCTCATGTTCTAGATACATTAGAGAACCCACTAACTATTGATAGACAGTAGCATCTACTACCTCTTCATAAGTAGCATCCTCTTTCCTCTAGTTTCTTGGAAGGGGAGTATCCATGGGTTTGCAGCTCTTCATGTTAAACTTACCTAGTATCTCCTTTGCATACTTGCCTTGAGACACAAAAATTTCACCATCCTGCTGCCATATTTCCAATCCAAGGAAATAACGAAGGAGGCCCATATCCTTCATTTAGAACTCCCTTGCAAGATCCTCCTTGCATGAGTGTATTAGCTACTCATCACCAATCAAAATTAGATCGTCAACATAAAGAAAAATGATCAATAGCTTACCCTCAACCACAATCTGGTACAATTTTGCATATGCTTCACTTTTGGTGAAGCCCAGTCCAATGAAATAGTTGTCTATTCGAGTGTACAAAACATGAGGTGCTTGCTTCAGCCCATATAGCGCTCTTTTGAGCCTGCACACATGTGAATCACTGTTGAAGATTTCGAAACCTTCATGATGCTCTATGTACACCTCTTCTTCAATGATCCCATTGAGAAACGTAGTTTTCACATCCATCTAATGAATGCGCCATCCCATCTATGTTGAGAGTGAAAGGATGGATCTTATAGAAGATTACCTTGCGACAGGCACAAAATTCTCATCATAATCTATCCCCTCGATCTGTGAGAATCCCCAGGCCACAAATATAGCCTTGTATTTCTCCACACTCCCATCAGTAGCTTGATTTACCTTGTAGATCCATCTCAATCCAACCACTGATTTATCAAAAATCTTAGGACTATCTCCCATGCATTATTCTGGACAATGGCATCATACTCCTCCACCATTTTATCAACCCAAGTAGGATTTTGCACTGCTTCCTGAAAGGAAGATGGTTCAGTCACAATACATTTTCTCAAAAGAGCCATGTATCCAGTAAATCGGTTAGGAGACTATCTTTGTCTACATGTGAAGTAGGTGCTCCTACATTTTTTGCAGCAACAATTCTCAGCCTATCAACTTCCGTGGTGCGCCTTCTACCATTTCTGATGGATGGCTCTGCATGACTGATTTCCTCCACTCCATGAACCTCCTCATGTGGCTAATCCACATCTTGAGACTCATCCTTGGGAACCAACAATTCCTCCTCTGCATGCAAGTCCAACTCCCTCTCAAGGGCCAACTGCATGGCTTTCCCCTCATAAAATTTTATATCCTATCACACAACAGTCATTCTATTGTTTGGAAAATACACATGATAATTATGGGGTGTTTCTGTGTACCCCAAAAAAATCCCAACCCTAGCAGTTAGTTCCAGCTTCTTCCTGGCATCCTTGGTCATATTCACATAAATAGATGAACCAAAAATCTTAAAGTGTGAAACATCAGGTTTCTTACCAGTGAAAGCCTCTTCAGGTGTACTCATGTCAAGTCTGCAACTACATTGGTAGGCCCTGACCATGCAACATCACTCGTGTTGCACCCATGATCATTATGTTCTTCCTCTCCACTACCCCATTTTTTTGTGGATTATGAGGTGCTATGAGTTCTCTTCTAATTCCTTCTTTGCTGCAGAAGTTCTTGAATTTTTTAGAGATGTATTCTCCAACATTATCGCTCCTAAGAGCCTTCACTTGATTCCCCGACTCTTTCTCCACCAATGCCTTAACCTTGCAGAACTTAGAGAGTGTTTGATCTTACTTCTTCATGAAGAAGATCCAGCATTTACGAGAAAATTCTTCAACAAAGATTACATAGTACTTTTTTTTTTTGTTGAAGAACCCGAGAATGGTCCACACACGTCTGTGTGAAATCTCTCAAGGATCCACGAAGCTCAGTTCTCCTTCTCATGAAAGGTTGACTTTACATACTTCCCCACGGTGCAAATCTTACACAGATCTAACTGAGCAAGTGCTCCCATTGGAAGTCTAGTAGAAATTTGTTGCATGACTTTCAAGGCTCCATGTTAAAGATGGCCTAATCGCCTGTGCCATAATTTTCCCTCATCCCAGCTCACCACTTTTTATGCCTTGACCATAGTGGAAGTGCATCCATATACCTCTAGCTTGTAGAGATTCTTAACTTAAATCCCTATCATCTTGGCTTGAACCTGTTAGGTCCCTGTAATCAGCAAGATTGGCAAAAGTCCAACCGTGGGGAGAAACACGGTTTCAACCACTTTGGGATTCTAGGATCTATCCCTCCTAAATCCGGAGAGGGATCTCTCCAATAAGTGAAAAGATGGATTTGTCTTTGAAGTTTTGTATAATGATATTAGGCTAGTTATGAAGGCCGAGGGTTTTTTTTAGTTTTTGGATGGTTAAGCATGATTATTATTTGAGGGGAAAATTCTAAGCGTAAAAAGTTTCAAAGGTGAGAAGTTGCAAGAAAATAGAATAGCTTTGGCTAAAAAGATAGATATAACGCTGGTTTTTAGTCCATTGGGATATGGATTCATATCAAGGCTTTAATTGAGCAACAACATCAAGAGTGATCCAAGGGGCAAGTCATCTATATCACAAGATTATTGAGATTAAAATGATGGAATGGAAACAATAAAGTGTTGGAGGGGTGGAAACTGATAATAATTTCAACAAGGATTTATAGTCATTCCAAACAAGAAAAGCCTCTTAAGTAATTGTTTAAAACCAACCAAGAACAGGGCTAACCATAGAATTCTTGGGCAAGTTTGTATTGAAGCAACTTAATTGACAAACAATCCAGTAATCCGCATAATTACCTTCGGAAAGTATGAAAACACATAAGAGAAACAAAGTGAAACTTAAGATAATATAAGGTACTTTTAAACCTAGTCTGCTTCAGCAACGCTTAGGGAAACTTTCAGAATCTACCTTTGGAGGAAGAAGCTAGAAAACAGGGCACACCATTACTTTTCTAGTCTAACTTTAATAAGAAAATAATGAAAATAGCATTCAAGAACAATGTTTAAAGCAAACAGTAGGACGAGGGAATGCCAGCATTCCTAACTGCTTAAACTATTGAATCATTCATAAATAAACAATTTAGAGGAAAACATTGAGATAAAGCTTATCAGTCAGAGAAGGGTACTGGTAAACAGTAAATCCTAACTCTATAATTGCTATTATTTATCAGAGAATAGTGAACAATATGGCATACATAGAAGGAAAAAACAATAACAAAGAAATAGACCAGGGGCACTTCACCAGTGATATAGACCAGGATCCCAAGAAATAGCTTGTTATTGATGTCAAACCAGTTACAGTCTTCAGGTCCAATGTTTCAGTTCAACAATCATCTTCACTTTTCATCCTAACTATTCTATCACAAACAGAGCTTCAAGAGCCAGAGAACACTATTTACAAGTAGGAGTTTCAAAGCTCAAGTATATTTCAAAGTTCTGCAACCAACTCAACCAACAATTTCTCATCTTCTACAAAAGTATTTATAGAAGAATGAGGAGGTGAGATCTAATAAAAGATCTCCCAAGATAATTAATACAGTCTTAATGGCTTCTCGGCCTTTGAGGGGCTCGATGAAGAAGCGTACAGATATTCTCACTGTATTAATGGATTTACATTTAAGATTAAGCTCGGTGGGAGCTTTTGTTGACTTTTAAGGCTCTGTTGTCATGAATGAAATAACTCTGCTGATATTTTTACATTAAATTCCTTTGGCAGAATTAATTCTTCGGCTGCGTTGAGTGCTTGTGGCTACAAGTGGCACTGTGGTAGCTGAGAGGAATCAATTTTCCTCTGTTGAGGCGGTGGAGGCCTTTCTGTCTGATAAACACTTTATGATTTTCTTTAATTGTGTTTTAATTTGGAGGATTAGGCTTTTTATAATCAATCTTAGCCACAATCCCCAAATTGTCTTCAATCTTCTGTTCTGCTGCGTTCTATCTTCGACACTGATACTCTTTTAATTTATTCAAATAACACTGTGTCTTGTCGATGTGCAGGCCGCGCAGGGCTCGTATGGCATCAATGCCTCATGAAGCATTGACGAGACGTGGATTTTGAGCCCTACAAATGGTTCCCTTTGATAAATCAAAGGCATTGGAATCGTCATTCCCAGCCTTCGACTTTCTCTTCAATACAATGGAAAACCTTTAATCCCTGCAAAATACACAAATGTTATAAAATCCTACGTAGTGGGTAAAACTTCTTAGAAGGCATGGGGAGGAGCGTGGCCGTTGGATGGCATCATCCAATGGTCGATATTAGTTAAGAGAAGGTAAAAAGGAGAGAAGAAGTAGAAATAGGTGAGAACCGTTGATCGTGTAGAGATCAACGGTGGGGATTACGTGCTTAAAATCCTCTTGGTGGAAAGCGGAGGGCGATGAAACTATGAGGAAAGATCTGGACAGTCTGATCTGGACACATGGATGGTCCAGATCTAGTCGGAGGATCGCAATCGATGGGGAAAAACAAATGTTAAAAACGCACCCGACGAACAGATCCGATGCGATCAAATGTGGACCGTTGATCTAAGGGCTAGATCAACGGTGGGGGGTGAATCAGGAATCGGCGATTGAGGAAGGCCGATACGATTGCGTGATCGGGCCATCGAAATCTGAGGTTTCAAAGGGGTGCAATTGAAAGAAACCTTGAAGAAGTTTCCAATGCGATGGGCGGGGAAAACATGCTGACCGTTGATGTGTTTTAAAGGATCAACAGTGGAAAATGGTTAAAACGATGAATGGGCAGAACCCTTTGTAACATAGAAAAAAATGGATTTTTTGTGAAATACAAAGGAGAAATGTGTCGAGAAGGACTTATTAATAAGGTTAAGCGCCCGATTGCGGGGCTAATCAGCATCGGAGTTTTCAATGACTACACACAAAAAGACTTGCATTTGTTCGGAAGTTCTGATGCGATAAGCACTCTGATGGGTCAACACCTAGTTCATGGGGCGTGGGCATGTGAGGGAAGTGGTTTATGATTTTGGCCCAAGGGGGCTTAAACCCATAGTCAAAATACTTGTTTTTTAAGATATTTTCAGAGTTTTTTGATGGATTTTGGGGGTTTCGACAGAGTTCAAAAAGGATTTTTAAACTTTGTAAAGGGGATTTTATGAAAGGGGAACAAGGGAAAATGAAAATAGAGGAAGTTTATAGGAATGAAAGGGGAGCGAAATGGAGGTTATTTTTTCAAGTGGAAGTAGGGGAAAATGGCCTTTATAGCAGTATTTTCACTTATGGAAACAGCAAAATTTCAGAGTATAAAAAAGGAACAGCAGTGAAGATTTGGACAAAGGCATGAGGCCTTGAAGAGTCTTCAAGAGATAACATTTTTTAGCGATAAAAATTGTTTCTTGAAGGCTCCAAAAAAAGATTTGGCCAACATTTGATATAAAAAATTTCATAGGTGGCTAACAGAACCGTTGTTTTATGTCGCACGAAATCTTTTCCATCACTAAAAACAATGCCATAGCCTTTTTCCTCCAACATTGCGACTAAGACTGAATTTTTCTTGAGACCTGGTACATGCATTACATATTTTAATTGAAATGGTTTACCTAAGTCCCTCTAAAAGGTAATGTTACCAATCCTAGTAGCATTGTATTGTATTTCGTCGCCCATCTCAATATGCATCTAGAGATCTTTCTCCTCCAAGTCACTAAAAAGTTCCTTATCTCTCGTCATGTGAAAGGAAGCACCACTATCCAAATACCACACAGATCTGAATGCACTGGACACCATGCATGCGATCAATGAGAATTCAAGCTCAAATTGTGAGGTAAGGGCCTCACCAGCTGCAGATCCAGCAGCCTTATTGTTCTTCTTCTTTAGTGTATAGTTAGTATCAAAATGCCCATGCTCATGACAGTGAAAACACTTCACCTTGGACATGTCTTGCTTCTTGCCATTCTTGGAATTGGATTTTGAATGGAATTTCTTCCCCTTCACTTTCCTCGCCTTAGCAGCCAAATCAAAATCCTCTTCATCCTCATTCTTAGATGAAGATCCATCTCTGGTGTTTTGTCTGAACTCCTCATGCACCAAATCTGACCACAGTCGTTCCCAATCTGGAAAATTTTCCCTTCCATTGACAGAGCCTTGATAACTGTGCCAACTCTTAGAAAGTCCTAGGAGAGCCAAGATCACCAAATCATCATCAACGAATATTATTCCCACACTCCCTATTTCATCCCAACATTGAACAAACTTCGTGAGATATTTTGGAATGGTGTTGCCCTTTTCCATCATGATCTTCCTGAGTTTATCTTTGAGCGCCAATTTCTTATGGTCATTCCTGCATTGGAATAGATCCATCAAAGCCTTCCACATAGCATATGGTGTGGATTTCCCATGGATTCTTGATACAATGTGGTCTCGTACTCCTTCCAATAGGATCCTCCTCGTCTTTGCCACTTTCTTTTGCCATGCATCACAATTTGCAGCATCCGCAACATCTGGCTTAGGAACATATTTGCCAATGATTTCATTTAAGCTATTGTCTTTGAGTATTCCCTCCATCCTATCCTTCCAATAAATGTATTTCGAGCTACCCTCAATTGCATACTCTATCCTCAAGCCATTGAAAGCCATTTCAATCTTGAATCAGTTGTAGCACCAAGAAAGCCTTTCTACAAATTTGAATTCTATCCAGTCACAAAATCAGCTCCTGCTTCACTTCTAAAATTTCCTCTTCTCTGATACCATGTAGAAATTATAAAACAATCATGTATATATTAGATTCACCTGATCTAACAATGTACTAAAGCTAAATATTGAATCGCTTCTACAAATATTTTGCAGAATTAAAAACACAATTGTAATCACATAAACATGAAGAAAGATCAATCACACACAACACAGATAATTTCCTGGGGAAAGCTTACAGATAAAAACCCCCTATCTTCTATTGTATATAAAGCATGGATCATGAAAAAATTACATACAAAACTCTTCTCACAAGAGCCCTCAATACATCAGCTAATTTTCTCACATTGTCATATGCAAAACTGACCAACACATAGCTAATTCTCAGCCTCTAGACAGCCTACCTGTCTTTTGAAATCCCTAATGGTAAATATCCCTAAAATATAGTAATTATTTCCTACCTTGACTGCGCAAGTATCAAGGGCACTCCAATGGGTGTTTTCATGCATGTGTGCAAGCAGATAATCCTACAATTGATAGTCAACCTCCCTTTCACCTAGAACTCAACTGGGTCTCCACTGTATCTGACATGCATGCAGCTAATAATAGTAAATCCTCAATTTCATGTGAGATCACTAATTTTGAATTAATTAATATTTAGTTCACTTGATCTCTAACTAGTGTATATTTATTTACAACTAGCAAAACTGAGTTTAACTCACTTAACTAAGTTAAATTGTTTACAACTTGCACCAACTCATGCACCACTACACTTCGAACTCTGTTAAAACTAGAATTACTCTGCATGTCCCACCAACCAACCTCTAACTCAAAATCCACTAGCTAACTGAATTTATCACTTTGAGTTAACTCATTTAATTTAATGTCCATCTAAATTAAGGGATAATAAAAATAGACGTGCACCCAAAAATAGCACTGTGGGCCCCACCCTAGTCTAGGTTCTTAATGCAACCAAGTGTTGAATGAAACCATGTGCTTAATGCACTAGGAGTGGATGTTGAATCTTCTTGTGTAGTCTCATCAAAAAGCATGGTCACTTTTCTCGTGACTGTAAAGAAAGAAGACGAGCACCTATATTCAAAAATAAATATTATTATATAAAAGACACTTCTAAAAATAAAATAAAAGTCCATCCTAAGAAAACAAGAAATACAAGGTATAGAAATAATGCACTGGAAACTCAATCAAAATATTTTATTGTTTCTGCTCTTTCCATTCTTCTTTTTGCAAATTCGTTTCATAGTTGGTTAGTTGATAGTGGTGCTTCGAAACATTTTACTGGTTACAAAGAAGCACTCTCTAATCTATTTGAGTGGGAGACTAATTTCAATTTTATCCTTGGAGATAATTATACTCACCAAGTTAAAGGTTATGGTTCAATTTCATTTCAGTTATATAAGGAAAATCATTTTTTTTGCAAAAAAATTTGTATGTACCTAGTTTGAAAAAATCATATCTGCTCTAGAAAATTAAGGAATGAAAGTTGATTTTATTAATGGAAAACTCTTAACCTATAATTTTAACTCAAGTATGAGAGAAGCCTTCACTCTTGGATCAAGATGTGAAGGTATTTACAAATTCAATGGTAAACACATTCATGGGTTGGTCCATGATATTGATCTTCGGTGTGAGATATGGCATAGAATATTCGCTCACCTACACTACAAATCATTTCCTCATGTAAAGAAGATGATTTCTAGAATTTTTTATATTAGAATAGATCATGAAGGAGTTTTCCCAACATGTGAAATTAGAAATCATATAAAGGGACCATTCCCTTCAAGTAGAACAAAAACTAGTTGGTAGTCCATCACATACATTTTGATTTATGTGGACCTATGCATGTTAATTTTCTTGGTGGCTACTTGTATTTCATGATTTTTGTTGATGATTTTTATTGCAATACATGGATATAATTTTTTAAAAATAAAGGGGAATCATTTGACATGTTCATATATTTCAAGGTTCTGATTGAAAACCAAACTGGAAATTTGATCAAATATTTCAAATATGATAATGGGGGAGAGTTAACCTCCAATGATTTTAATTATCCTTGTAAAGATGCTGGAATAAATAAAGAAACCATAGTGTCATAAAATCCATGACAAAATGGTGTGGTTGAGAGGAAGAATAGAGCCATTATGGAAGCAGTCAGAGCCATGTTGCATGATCAAAAGCTACCGAAAATTAAGTGGGGAGAAGCTGAAAATACTATTTTTTATGCTAAAAATAGAACTCCTCATTTTGACTTAGACAATAAGACTCTTGAAGAAATATTCACTGGTAAAATACATGAGGTGGGTTATTTGAGAATCTTTGGTTATCATGTTTTCTTCCATTGCTAAAAGAGAAAAGGAACAAACTGGGAGCTTTAGGTAAGAAAAGTGTGTTTGTTGGTTATTGTGATAATTCAAAATATTATAGAATTTATGTACATGTTCAAAGAACTCTATATTTTAAAATAAGTGTAATATTTGAGGAATATGAAACTCTTAGAAAAGTAAGAGACTCTCCTCCTCTTTGCAATGTTGAAATATAAGTTGTTAATGAAAAAGACCCTAAATGTGAGTATGAACTGGAACTTGAGAATGAGCTTGTTGATAATCCAATGGGTTCCATGGAACCACTAGATCCTCCACCACATGCTCCTCATACCATAAAAATACCATTATGGCTATGAGATACCTTACAAGATGTTGAAAAACATGTTTCCCCAAGAGGAATGTTCAGAGAAAGTAAGAATCCAATTCGGTTTAAAGGGTATGGTGTTTCCATGAGCAACATAATTTAGGAATATTTTTGCACCTTTGAAGAAGCTGAAAAGGAAAAAGTCTGGAAAGATTCCATGACTGGAGAATATGAGTCCATCATCTACAATAATATCTAGGAAGCGGTTCCTAGACCTTAAGGTAAATCTGTTGTCACTTCCAAATGGTTGTTTAATATTAAACCTAGTGCAGATGGTAGTATTGAAAAATATAAGGTCAGATTTGTAGCTAAAGGTTCTCTCATAAAGAGGTAATTGATTACGATGATATTTTTGAACCTGTAGCTCAATATAATACCATTTGATCTGTTTTTTCGTTAACTACTAGTGAGGGATGGATTCTTCACCAAATGTACATGAAATTTCTTTCTTACATGGCTTCCACAAGGAAGAGGTATTTGTGGAACAACCATAATGCTTTAAAGAGCATGATAGGGAAACTCATTTATGTAGACTTATTTTTATAGGTAAATTTTGGCATCATCCCTAAGACCACTATGAAGAGTGTCTATCATCCCCTAATTCAATACAAACAGGCTCTATCATCCCCTAATTCAGTTGCTACGTGCCCTTGAGAAGTCATTCCACTAATGGCTTTATTTCATGAGAGTTTCAATGTTAGAAGTATAGTTAAAATAACCCATTGACTCATCAACGCTCGTCTGAATGGGCCTAATTGTGCTTCAAATCAATTATCCCCATGAAAAGGTGCTCTGCAAATCACTTCCCAGCACTTAAGGGTGTGTTGGTCTCCTAGGAGAAAAATCATCATTATTCTGGGAATCTCCACATGTCCAGTGCCTTCTATAAGAGCTCATAGGTGTCATACTTTGAATACATATGCTCATCCATCACCATTGAACCTAGAAACATGTCTCATCTATTATTAGAAATACATTCAATAAACATTTATTGAGAAACTACCTACAATTTCCCTATAAATTGAGCACTCATCTAAGTGAAAGGAAGGAAGAAATTTGTGTAGTGTTGTTTTGTTGGATTTTCAATTCTTGGAGAGCTGAAGTACTGTGATGCTACTGGATTGATGCTTGGTGTGATGAGGATGGGATGAAGTTGGAGTAGGTTGACAAAGAACTGATCAACTAGTTGTAATCTACTCCTCCTAATACTGCAATAAATATAATTGTTATTTCTCTCATATATGCGATTATCTTTTGTGAATGTATTCTCAATATATGCATGCATTCTCATATTTAGTCAGTTCAATATGGTTATGATATACAGATATTGTATATTTTTATCTTCATTTTTTGTCTTCTGGCTTTCATTGCAGGTATTGATCTATCGAGCTCAGTTGGATCAAAAGAGACGAAAGAAGAAGAATGAGAGCTAAGGATAACAAGTATGTATAATCCTTTTCTGTTTATCTATTTATTATAGAGATAAAAGCATTTACATTTCCTCTATTGTTCTGAGTGAAGGAACACCACACTAAGGGAATATTATTTTATCCATAGATTAGAACTCCTCATAAAAAATTGGCAACCATTCCGGGGAGTAATCCATCATTCCTGGTGTTTCTGTCCTTTTTAACCGTCATCAATAGACTTTACTTCATCTATTTAGTCATTTGAATGTAATTTTTACCTTAGAAGTATGTTTAGCATGCTTGATATTCAAGCTTCACTACACCCAACACATTGTTGGTCAGGGTACATTGCTCTGCATAGCATTGTCTCCCATTCATAGGTGCTCTGCAATGCATTGTCTTCCCTTAAGGGGTGTGTTTCCCCTCATCCAACCAAATTCTATCATAATTTGTCTTTTGCATTCAGTTTCAGCTTATTTCTTGTTGTATTCTCATATGCATGTTTGACCATAGAGACCAGTAAAAATTTCCAGTTATTCTTCCTTTGGATAGTTATTTCTTCAATGTTATTGAGATTCAACAAGATGATGAGCTTAGTGAAAAGTAAGCACCTTCACTAAGTGGGGCCTGCAGGCTATTTTTAGGTGTATGTCTATTTTTAGAAATGGTGAGAAAATTCTATAAGTTACAAGATGTTATTTGTAGATGGTTGATCAAATGTGAAAAATAGATGAAATTCTATTTTTAGAATATTGGGCGAAGTCTATTTATTGATCGTTAATCTAAAAATAGGTGCATGTCGATTATTATTAGCCCTTAATAATAATCCGACAATAAATATCAACTTATTTTATTGCAGCACTTTATTTCAGTGAACATATTGGCAAATAAATGGACTGAAGGAATTACGCAATTCCTAGGGTGGTTGGTGACTCATGCATGGAGGACTCAATTAGAACTGAAGTGGTAGAGTTGTGACAGAGTTGGAAGAGTAGTTATGGGAGTTGTTATTTAGTTTAACTCAGTTAAGTGAGTTAAACTTAGTTGAGCTAGTTGTATCTAGTCTAACTGAATGATACACTAGTGAGAGTTTAGTGAATTAATTATTTAATTAATTCATAACTAGAGACTCACTTGCAACTAAACAAATATAGCAGTTAACTACTTGTATGTCAGTTCCAGTGGAGAGATAGGTGAAAGGGTGAGATGGACTATCTGTCGTGACTATAGTGATGCATTCAATGCATCTAATACACATTAGAGATGCCAATGAGGATTGCACAATCAAGGCAAGGCCAATTCGAATTCATTCAAAGGTCTTCTTCAGCAGGGGTTGTGCAGTGGAGGCAGGCTATCAGGAGGCAAGAAATTGGTGCATAGAGATGCAAATTTCTGCATGAAAGTGTGCAAGGATTGTTGATTGTACTGAGAGCTTGATGTAATAAGCTTTGGATGATATTATTACATGATTCCATTGATATACATAATATATGATAGTTGGGGTTTTTAGCTTTAGGCTTTCCCGTTAAACAAATGTGTTTATGTGCGATTGATTTTCTTCATGAGTTTTGCAATTGGCAATTTAATTTCCGCAAAGAATTAATTGGAAGGATTATGTATTTAACATAATATTAATTTGTTAGATCAAGAGGATCCGGTAATACTATTATTATTAATAAATTTCTACATGGTATCAGAGTAGTGTTAATCACTGGAGATTGCAATAGTGAAGCGGTGCTGATTTTTGTGCTAGTGGACAGTTTGAATTTGCTGCAAAAATTTCTTGGTGCAACAGTTGAGTATTCATTGAAATTTCTCTCAATGGGTTGTGTTTGGAGTACGCCCTTAAGGGAAGCTTGAAATACATAGCCTGGAAGGACAATATGGAGGTGGTTCTTGAACATAATGGACTGAATGACTTCATTGATAGCGATGTTCCTAAGCCTACTTCTAGTGATGCTGCATTACTTGACGCATGGCAAAAGAAGGTAGTGAAGACAACAATAATTCTATTGGAAGGTGTGAAAAACCTTATTGTGTTAAGCCTTCATGGTAAATCCACACCATTTTCAATGTGGAAGGCTTTGACAGATCATTTCCAAAGCAGCAATGACCATAGGGAGTTGGCGCTGAAAGATAAGCTCAGAAAAATCAAAATGGAGAAGGGCGACAGTATTCCAAAATATCTCATGAAGTTTGTCCAATGTAGGGATGAGATGGGGAGTGTGGGAATTATATTTGCGGATGATGACTTGGTGAGCTTGGCTCTCCTTGGGCTTCCAAAGAGTTCACATAGCTACAAAGAATATGTCAACGGACGAGAGAAACTGCTGGATTGGGAGTGACTTTGGTCAGATCTTGTGCAGGAGGAGATAAGGTGGAATACCAGGGATGGCTCGTCATCGAAGAATGATGATGAATATAATTTCGCTATGGCTGCCAAATCAAGGAAAGGGAAGGGGAATAAATCCCATCCAAAATCCGAGGCTAAAGGCAAGAAGCTGGATTTTTCCAAAGTCAAGTGCTTTCATTATCATGAACATGGGCATCTCGCTGCTAACTGCCCACAGAAAAACAAGAACAAGAAAGTTGCTAGAGCTATAGCTGTTGGACGAATAAATCGATCTTGTGGACAAGATCGATCTCCCTAGTATCAGAAGATAGTCTAGCAACAAATAGAAAATTAAATCTATCTTTCTCTAGATATATCACGATTTATAAGTAAATACTACAAAGGTGTTAAGATCCTACCTCGATCCAACACTTGTTCGTAGTTGTCTTGCTTCAGTCGCCCGAAAGAGTTATCTTTGAAGACCTGCAATCACAAACAAGCAAACATCAATATCACCTACATAGCATATATTTATAAATCATATCTATTATGGTGATCAAGGAATCCATAAAATAAACAATCAAATGACAGTTTATTGAGAAAAACAAACTTATTTGTATTAACTTTGAAATAGTAGAAGAAACTTACAACCTTTTCAGCCTTGATGTTGAAAAGGTCCTCCTGGGGTCTGAAGCAGGAATTTCCTCTACTTTGACAGGTATTTCACTCTCCCAACTGAGATACATACAGGTATGTAATCTTTCCTCATAAAATCTCAGCTAAAGGAGTCTAAGTTCCAACAGCATTTTTCCTCAAATAACACTAAAGCTTGAACTCCCTTTGAGGCTGCCCAATGCCTCTTTTTATAGTGCAAAAGAGGAGGTTACAGTTCCAATTATGAAGGGATAGAGTCCTCCTTCAAAGGGATAAGCTCCTCACATCAAGGGGTTAGCTCCTTAAGGCATGTGATACATGAACCTGAAAGGAGCAGACTTGCCACCACAAGATTCCTTCCAGAAGCTTCTAGAAATGACTGAAAGTGATATTTTTGAGTTTACTTGCACCCTTTTAATCGTTTACAGGGGTCTGCACTCTTAACACAAATAAGGTGCGGTCAGGTACGCAGGAGACATGACCATTAGTTGCGGGACCGCAGGTAAGACAAAGAGAAAGTACGATACCAGAGTTTTAGAGACTTTTTAAAGATTTTCTCTTATTTTTAAGGCTTGACATGAAGAACTGATGTTTTTAGAATTGCAAAGGAGGAAAGTATGAGTGATAATGAGCTCATACATAGTAGAATGTCAAGGTGACAATTTTTAGTACAATAGATTGCCCCCTAAAGTGCAAAGTCTGTAATAAATGAAGATAGAGTCTGTCATGTATGAAGAGTGAAGTAATTTATCATTTCAAGGATCTTCCTGTGGACACCCAAGTCAGAACCTATAAAAAAATTCAATGCAAAATATATATATTTTGACATATCAGCACTGAGGTAGGCATTCCCATACTCAAGTCAAAACTAACTAGAAAATTGACTTAAACTGTTCTAATACAAGAATGGTTTTTCAATACATCAACAATATAGACATGTGTAGACACAGTTGTTAGACTCCTATACCAATAGGTGTCATTTTTCATGATTGTCTTGATTGAACTATGGAATATGTTCAAACCTTTTTCTTGAGCAAAGGTGTTCCATATTCTTGAAAAACCAAAAAATCAAAAAATTTAAAAATGTAAAGAGGGTATACCCTAAAAGAAAAATCAAAGGGTAAGAAAAATAAATTGGTCAAGAAAAAGAAAATGAAAGAAATGAACCCCAAGCAAAAAATAGACCAAGGAAAGTGTGCAAATCCAAATGCTACTACTATTTCATTTTTGTAATAAAGCAATTGTGTGCAGCTTGTCAAACTTTTGCCACAATTTATGAAGAGTCAAACTGTTTAAACTTGACTCATTCATGTTTCAATTTCATGTTGTAGAATAGAGAATAAATATCTGACCAAACAGTTTAATCTTGGAAGATAAGTAGATAGGTAGAGTTAATAAAAGGTGCTCAACAGTTTAATCTGAGCCCTTGGATGTAATAAGGGTAGAATTAGATAGATTTGCCTTGTAAAAGAAAAGAAGATTGATAAGGGTTTGCCAGTCTAAGTGCACCCTAATAAAGAAGAGAAAATGGTAGTGTAAAGTAGATAGGGTAGGTAGACGGTGTTGCAAAGTTTTATGTGATGAATGATGGTGTTAAATGTGTTAATCCTTTACTTTCATCACAAGTACTGAAGCAGAAAATACATTGGAAAATTCACAGAAAGCAAAGTCAAAATCATTAACTTCCCACTTCACTTTCTCCCTAAGAGTTTTACTAATTTCCCCAAAGTGCTAAGGTATTTGAAGATTAAAGGGGCTCAAGGCATTTCCTTGACTTTTGGAGGGACCGAACCCTCGGCCTGATGATCAAAAAGACCTAAGTACTTGAAGTTATCCATCATTGCAATCATTCACTTTTAATATTTTCCTAAGTAAAATTCCATTTTACTTAGGGAAAATTATGCAAAATTCCATAATAATCCCTCAAAATAACTTATTATTCTAAGTTTAAATTGTTGAAGTTGAGATATTGCAATTTACTTCAGAAATCTTCACTTTCTTAGATTTGCAAAATGTTTTGAGTTTACCTTGTCCTTTGTCATATTAACTTCTGATGTATTTATTAAATCCCTAGTAAAAAGACCTTATCCTATAGTACTTAACTCCTTTTATCTAATATCCAAAAAACCCATCTATTATAATTTTAACCAAAGTATTTATTTCCCATGCATTCATAAAAAACCCACATTATGTGCCCTTTGGTTAAAATATATCATTATATAATATTCCCGCCCCTATGATAAGTTAAACACATTGGTTGATTTATCATATAATAAAAACATATATAAAAAACTTTGAAACATATATTTTATATGTTTAAATAAAATAAATCTCGAGTTTAATTAAAACTAAATTTCGGAAATAATTCCATTTTTCCCCCCATACCTGACGCCCTAACTCGAGTTAAAAATCCCGTTGTATATTCCATTCCCCAACCCTAACTCGAGTTAAAAAATCAAAGTTTTGTTACGACCCTGACCCTTTATAACCATGGGATTAATTAATCACTTGGATTAATTAATAACCAACCTTTCCTCCAATCGAAAGCCGCCCGGGATAAATAATGAAATGTTAATTATTTTAAATATCCGTTGGGCCCGCACATTTAAACCTCTGCCAACCCCACGTCCCCTCCACCGTCGGATCGCCCCTCCAAAAATCAACGGTCCACGATCGTTCCGTTGGCCATCTTACATCTAGAAGTTAACGCGCGGGGGCACGGTGGTTTTAGAATAGTCCACCGGCCACATGTTGACTTCTAAATGGAATCGCTGCCTCCCCGTTTAAAACTTCCATTGCCCATAAGCGGTGCGGAAATTACCGCTTACCGCCTGACCCCTGCCACATGTCATCCCGTACCTCGATGACGTCATTCCTCGATAAAATAAAAATCCCTTTTTGACTTTGTAAATAAAACAAATTTCGTGTTTTTTCTGTCCTTTTCATTGCTGAAAGCGACTGCGCCTTCCAGTACGAAATTCAAAATTTCACTGAAAATTACTGTTCTATCCAATTTCACTCGAGGATTTCGCCGGACCAGTGTTCAAGCATCTTCTTGCCACCACTTGATACCTGTTAAAATCCCAGTTTGCCTCCGAAAACAGGTATTTATTCTGTTGCGCTCCGAACTTTAAAAGAAACTCTGTGTTCCTTGTTTTTCCACTGGATCAGTGTTAAAATCTTATCGCTAAGATCATTCCCTAATTTTTAAAACTGTGAATTGTTCTCCCAAACCTGCAACTGTGCCATTTTCCCTCATTAAAACTAAAATTGTGCCCGGTCTGTGAAGAAAACCCAGAAACTTCCATTTTGAATACAAAAGAACCAAAATGGAAGCCTCGGTAGCCCTGAATGTAACTCCATTGAATGCCCCTCATAGAGAGTTAGAATACTTGCCCTTAGTTGATAAAGACTTCCAAATTAAAGACTTGGTTTTCGATGAAAGCCCCCTTCGTAGTTATTGCCGCTGCAGAGACGATTATTCGAAGGGATTGGATGTCATTGGATTGTGGGAATCCAATTTCCGGAGATACCTCATCCCCTCAGTCCTCATTTTCCCATAAATTATCCACTACTGCCATTCTAACTATGATCCAACTCAAAGAGCAGTGATGTCCCCTGACTAGAGTGTTCTTTTCCCTATCACTCCTCAGGCCATCAATGCAATGCTCCATTTTGAACCTAATCAATATCTTGCTCCTTTGTCCATGGAAGAACTCCTTGAAAAGTCTGCCCAACTGTCCCCAGAAAAACTAAAATGTATTTGCTAGACTTTTATGTTGCCTGAACATCAACCTAAGGGGTCCCCTCCATATGGTTTTGGTTATTTTAATAAGTTGGGAAGACTCATCCTCAATATGATATCCTTTATTATGGGTTTCAATAAAATTGAATATGTTGATGAAATAACCTTGGTATTGTTGTCTATCTTTACTCCTGGGCAACCTCCTGCAATAAAATATGATTTTGCATCCTTCATTTCCAATAAAATCCATGACCAGTTCATGAGGCTAGATAATGAGAAAGTGTTCAAATATTCCTCAATTATTTACCATCTCCTCATCTATTATCAATCAGAGAAGTTCCCTTTCCCTGTTAAAAAGCTTGATGCCAAGGGAAACCCTAGATCAGTTATTTTTTGGTCTGCCATAACTCATTCTTCTTATGATTCTCCCTATTCTTATGCTGAGTTCATCGATCTTTTTGTATATCCTGAAACTACCTTGTTGACAGGAATTCCCCCTCCAAGGCTCAGTAATGAGATTAAGAAGACTTTGCAGCTTTCAAGGACATATAAATTTGGGGACTGGTATTTATATCAAAATCATTCAGTCATCAGAATATATGGATGTGAATCATATCCATTCAGGTTGCCAAAATATGTGCCTATGAGGCTTTTTGCCTTAGAATATTTCAGGCAAATGAATAATTCTGATATGATTCATTTTTGTAGTGTAAAAAAGAAAGCCCAACTCAGGATTAAAAGTCAATTAGGTCCTTTCATCTGCAACTCTAGGGAGGCCGAGCGAGAAGCAGAAGATATACTTCAAAACCATTGCAAGTTCCAAAGGATTTTCCGTTGGGTTCCTTATGATCCATTTGGTTTCATCTGTGATAAAAGAATGAAGAACAAATCTTCCCCATATATTCACCACAGGATTCCTGATATACAACAATATGCTAACCAAGATGAATGGGTGGAAGGAACACTAGTTGAGCAAGATAATGAAGAAGACAATAGAAACAAAATTATGAGAAATCTTGAGAAAGAGTTTGACCTAGAATCTTTTGGTCAAGTGCAGGTACCTCACATTGGCACCTCTTCAGCAGGAAATCTCCAACAGGAGTTACAGGAAGAGAGTCTATCAGTTTCAGTAGAATCTAAAGGTAAAGGGAAAGAACCTGAAATACAGGTCATTGAAACTTTTGTCATGGCAGAGAAACCTCAAACCTCCAGGGCACCAGATCAAACACAGGTTTCTCCTACTCAAGTAAATCATCCTAAAGTTTCAGAATTACCAACTCCATCTAATATGGAAATAGGTAAGAAAAGACAGGCTCTAGATCCTACTCCTCCCAAAGAGTCCTCAGAGCTACATCAAGCCAAAAAGTAGAAACCCGATCCACTTCCAGATGTGGAAATCATTGACGAAATGTTTGATGATGGAAGAGAAGATAGTCAACTAACTGGCACAGTTAGTGAGACAAACACAGGCCACAAAGGAAAAGCATTGCAAAAATAGTTAAGTACTGAAGTATCTTCTTTTAAGCCACCAAAAACAGATACAGGTGATATAAAAATAACATTCATTAATATAAAGGCAAAGAATGAACCATTGAGAATGAAGGTATATGATCAATATCTGAAAATGGCTCCACATAATCACGAAAGGTTAATGTCAGCATTTGACATTCAACAAGGCAAAATGATGATGATTCATTTTAAATCCAAGGTGCCCAAACCCATGACAGCAGCTGATTATATTAGGACCAATTTTGAGGTCCTGGCAAAAGACATTCATCCCTTGGACCAGATAGAGCTGCATAAACAAACTGGGGAAATGGTATATTCCACTCTTACTGATAAGGCCATGTCAGCCCTTAGGCTACAAGATTCTTTAAATAATACAAGCACCCAGTTGCAAATTGAGAAGGCCTCCTCTCGGGCAAAAGATAACAGAATAAAGTCTCTGGAAGACATAATCATCAGTTTGGGTCACAATCCCAAAGATATCAAAAGCATTGAGGCACTAATTAAAAAGAAAGATGATGATATAGCTGCATTGAGAAAGCAGCTGAAATTTCCAGCCTCAAGACATCCCCAGACCCAAGAAGTTTTGAAAGAAAATTCATAAGAAGAGATGATGGAGTTGCTCTTAAAAATGACTGAGCAACTGAGTGAAACAGAGAAAGAATTGGAATAGGCATTAAAAGAAAAGCAGGATATCATGCAAGCATCTACAACAGGGATCATTACAAGTACCATAACAATAGATCAACAAACAGAGTCAGCATAGGGAGACACTTTTGGTTTAAGTTCTGATGAATTGGTAAAGCAAATGGAAAGTTTAAAACTCAGAGTCACAGAACTTAAAACCACAAAATTGCAGTTAGAAAATTTGGAGCAGAAATATGATATGTCTAAAAGGACTGTTGCAGATAATACTAGGGAAATTAAAAGATTGGAAAAGTTGGTTAAGGCTTTAGAAAAAGATCTTTCGTTAGAAAAGCCTTTGAGAGAAATAAACACAATTCTTTGGGATAATATAATTGATTCAATAAAAAGTATTTGGACTTTTGTTCAAACAATCTTTGAACAAAATGACTTGATCAAAGTAGCTCAGGAAGAAATAGCCAAAACAAGAGATGAATTAAAGGGCAGACCTGAGCAAGCCAATCAACTTATACAATTTCTGAACACCCGGACTAAGCAACAGCTTTCAGAATTAGGAATTGATGACAGGACAGGCACTTGTTTAGAAATAAAAAGAGTTTTTACCAAAATAACTCTTATGAGGAATTTGGAAAGGAAGTGCTCAGATATTCTGGAAGAAATCAATGCTTTTAAAGGTAAATTTCAAGTTTTATTAGACAATGGGTTACCCAGTCCTATGCTCATAGAGGACAAGATAATGGACCTGGAAACCTATGTTAATAAAATAGATATACATGCTCATAACACAACTGTTCTTTCTGTTAGTTCGTTACAAGCAACATTGCCAACAGGGAGGAATCTCTATGACAGGTTAAAGAATTTGTTTCATCTTGAGCAGGAAATAAAGTATTTGTTCCCTAATCAGCCCACTTTTTACAGATACACAGAGGCTGATGAAACATTGAGAAAACTTAAAAGAACCATAATAGCAGAAGATCAATGGTGGGAAGACTTATTGGATATTTTATGAAATTTATCTTCAGGTTGAGAATTTTATCTTTTTACTATCATGTAAAGGATAAATAATGAGCACAGATTAAAGAGTATCAGTTGGGAAGTTGAAAGAGTATCAGTAGAAACAAAGAGTATCAAGCAAGCAAAAGAATTACTCAAAGGGACAACATCGAGCCCTATTATAGCATCTGCCTCCAGCACATCCACAAAAGAAGGAAACAACACACAAGCAATTACTTTTTGTTCTATCTATGAGACCATTTGTCTCCTTTTTATTGTAACTTATTCATTAGTCAGCCTAGATTAGTGGCTAGGTTAGTATGAGATATTTTCAATCATTTTTGTATAAATAAACCCTCAAAGAGAGTATTGAGGGTGGATTCTACTACTTCGTTGTGACATTGATGTTTTTGGAATAAAAAGTGTTTTGGAGAAATTTACTTGTGGCTGGCTGGATGACAATTTAAAGCTCAGGACTTTTTGCAGGATTCATGTGTCGGATTGTAGTTCAATAAGTTTTTCTATCCTATGTTTTAAGTTTTATATCTGTTTATAATATCATTGTGTCCATTTCTGAATAATTTGTATGAAAGATTAAATCAGAATTTACTTAATTGTACTCTGATTTCAGATGTGATTATTCTTAATGTTTTCCTCTAAATTGGTTATAAACACGAATTCTTAAATGCTCTAGCTTTGCTAGTTTAAACGTTCTTGATTACTATAATAAATAATTCTTCATTACTCTTTGTTTATAATCATTTCATTTATTTCTTTTGAACATGGTGAAAGATTCTTAGCTGCCTTTCATCCCTTCAAAATCATTCCATCCACTTTAAGTTTTAAGGATTGTTCTCTACTTGGCTATCTTGCCCTGTAAAGCCATCTTATGTGTAGAATAGTAATTCAGTAAAGCCATCCTTTGACTCCATAGCCCAATGGCCTGAAAATATTCAAGCTTGCCCTTAGTTGGCGAATTCCACCATTTTCAAACAAACTCTTGGATTTATAACTAGCCTAAAAATTTCTAATAACAAAGATAAATTACAAAGAGAGAGCCCTCTCTAGATGTAGATTGGCTAGATTCTACATCTGAAGGTTGGTTTGTGGTTACCTCGGGTATACTTTCCTTTTCCACAACTTCAAGGAAAACCTGAGAGATAACATAGTGGCGACTTCGCTGGGGATCTGAATCATTTTTTGTTAATATTGTTCACTTATAAGCTATAGACAGAGTCTGAAGATCAGCCAGGTAGCCTTTGAAATGCTTTTGCCTTGCAACTGCATAGTAAATAAATGCTGCTTCAGTCTATCTCTGATTTAGCTTATACTTTGGACCTTAGCTTCAAATGTTTAATCAGACTCTCTAGTTCAATAAAATCTTTGAGAAAATTTTAATCATAAATCATTATTTCTTGAAGAATTTGTAGAAGATGTATTTTCATTTCAATTAAAACTAAAAAATCCAAAAACATATATCATCTAGGAAAACTGGCTTCAGAAAGGATTCGTCATACTAGGTCAAATCCTGACCCCAATCCACCACCGATATTTGAAAATCCGAATCTGATTCCTAGGATTCTTAGAAGACAAGGAAGTCAAGAAAGTTCTGAAAGAGGAAGTCAAGAGAGTTCTGGTAGTTCCAGACCTCTTTCTAGATCACAGTCCTGCCCTGTCAAGATAATATATTTTGACGAAATCCCTTTTGATGAACGATTTGAAACATCCTTATTTGTGAATTTTTCTGAAACCGAATTATCAAGATTAGTTCCAGATCCATTGTTTTTTGAAGATTTGCAATTCAGATTTGTTTCATATCACCTTGACAGACATTTACAAAACTCCATTTCATCTGAACTGACCTTTGAAGAAATTTCAAACGTTTCTGTGATTACTGAAGCTTCCCCAAGTTCAGTTACTTTTTCTCAAGCTTTTCAAACACCAGTCACCCCTTCTACTCCTCCACCTAGACCACCACCACCTATTATTCCATTACCCCTTCCAGTGGCCAATAGATATGCTCCTTTACAGTTGCCAGCCAACCCTGCAGCTTTGCCTCAAGATTATCAGAGTAAGATCACGCCTTTTGATGGCTCAGGTACTTACACAGCTCAACAACATACCAAAAGGATGACTGATTACTTTGAATTTTATGAGATTGATACTGATGATGTCCGAATGAGAATTTTTGTTCAAAGTCTTACTGGGGAAGTTAGGACATGGTTTAGAGCCCTTACTCCAAACAATATTTCTGATTTAGTAGCTTTGTATAGGGCATTTTTTAATAGATGGGAGAAGAAGAAAGACCCTCTTCAGATCCTATCAGAATTTGAAAATTTGAGGAGAAGACCCAATGAAACCGTGCAAGATTGCATCATAAGATTCAATGAAGCCTACAACGTTGTTCCTCAAAACCTTAGACCCCCTCTTGACTCAGTATTGGTCAAATTCCTAGATGGTTTTGACTCTGACATAGTCTATTCACTCAGGGAAAGAGCTCCCCAAACCCTAGAAGAAATGCAGAGCATTGTAGTTAGTGTGGAAGCAAATATTATAGAAAAACGAGCCAGAGCTAGGGCCGAAAGAAGAATGCCTCTAAATGAAGAACCTTCATCTTTTGAAAAGAAGCTGGATGCAATCATTAAAGTTATGGAAAGATTAGGAGACAGAGTGGAGACAATTGAAAGAAAATCTACTGGTGATAATATTGTAAGAAACCCAAACTTTAGAAGAAATCAGAACCAAAATATTGGAAAGAATGTCCCTGACCAAAACATCAGGCCACCTTTCCAAGAAAATTTTGTTGAAGGCTCAACTTTTGAAGAACCTACAGAAGATGTAGAAATAAGCAATGTAACTAAAGACAAAAAAGAACCAGAAGTTTTCCTATCCCAGGATGATCAAGAGAATCACATCCTTGAAACATTCCAAACTCATTCAGGTGAAACTTTTGATTTTAAGGAAGGCTATGACACAGCAATTTATGAGGTTCATAAACAGTATAATTTGAGAAGCAAACGGATTGATGTGCCAGAGAATAGCAAACAGAAAACTGCAAAACAAAATGTCAAAGGTAAAGTTAATACCCCTCCTGTACAAAACAGTCATCTTGTACAAATTCTATCTAGGACAACTCCTAACCTTTCAGATCCAATAATTGAAGATGTGTCTGACAACCAACCAAATTATAAACAACAATCTAATACTTTTCCTCCGGTAGGAAATGCAGAAGAAACAGTAGAAATTAGTTCAGAAACACCTTCAAATCAAAATTTCACTCATGAAAAAGAGAAAAATGTTGAAGACCCAAAAAATAGAGAAAACCCAACTGTGCAAAATATTAAAGCTCAAACAGAAAAACCTTTCAATATAAAGGCTGAAATAGGAAAACTAAAGATAGTTGTTCCTTTATCAGAATTGGCTAAACATGATGTCTATAGAAGTCAAATCAGCAAATCCCTAAACATTAACATTACTAGAATGGATGATTCAGTAAACATACTTGATGATCAACCCAAACTCCTTTTTGGCCCCGAGGTAAATGGCAAACCAGAAAGTGGAGGGACTCCTCCATTTTATGTAAGCATGAACGTTCATGACAAGATACTCCACAATGCTATGTTGGATTCTGGAGCATCCCACAATTTGATGCCTAAAGCTCTGATGGAAAGATTAAATTTAGATATTAACAGACCATATAAAGATTTGTTTTCTTTTTATTCTAGTCAGGTAAAATGTCTAGGTTTGATTAAAGATTTGTGTGCTACGTTGGTGAAATATCCTGCTAAGTCTGTTTTGATGGATATAGTAGTGGCTGATATCCCTCCTAAATATGGTATGTTGTTGTCTAGATCCTGGGGTGCTAAACTTGGAGGATCTATTCAACTGGACATGTCATATGCCACTATTTCAGTTTTTGGTCAACCTAAAAGATTATATAGAGAAACCTTGATGAAGTACTTGGTTAGTAGTCATGAGAAGCCTAAAAAATTCCCTGTATATTCAATACATTCTGATGTGGATTCCTTCATCCTCAATAATGCTGAAAAGGACCTTCCAACTGAACTAGAAGCACCTGAAAAGAAAGATACAAACAAAAATACTGTTAAGATTGAAGAGATTTCTGAAAACCAAGAAACACCACTCAACCAAGAAATACCAGAAAAAGCTAAACAACTAGCTCCTGTTAAGAAACATGTGAAAACAGTTGATGAAGATTATGGGCATGAAATTCTGTGGCATTTAGAATTGATGGCTCAATAAACAAGTTAGGAGCAGGGGCTAGAATTTGGTTACATAATGTTGAAAATGATCATGCAGAAGGTCATTCTTATAGATTGAATTTTAAATGCACTAATAACATGGCTGAGTATGAAGCCCTTTTATTAGGGCTTAAACATGTCAAAAAGTTAGGAGCAATTAGGGTGTCAATCATAGGAGACTCTAAATTAATTATCCAACAGATTAATGGTGAATGTTCAACCAAAGATCCCAGATTGAAACAATATAGAGAAACAGTTGTGGAAATTCTTAACACCTTTCTACAAGCCCAACTTGCCAAGATCCCAAGGAAACAAAATTTGCATGCTCACAGTCTTGCAATGTTCGCTAGCACATGTAAGTTTCCTTTTGGACCTAATCATCAGTTCACAGCTGTGATTAGACATAGACCTACTATACCGGACAATCTAATGAATTGGCAAGTATTTGTAAATAACAATCAAATCAATAGTTTTTTGACATTAGAAAATGAGTTTTCTAACAGTAATATAGATGAGGACATAACAATTAGTGAATCTGATCAAGAAAAATAACAAAAAATAGATATTTCGAGAGAGACTGCAATTCATATACTTCACCCAACCACATTCACAGAAAAAGATATGCAGGATGTGATACAAATGGAATTCGATGAGATCATAGAAGATGAAACTGAAATCATTAATCTAAAAGACAATCATTTGCCCAAAGTTTTAACTCCTTTGGAAGATCTTTTTGATTCAAATGACATTCCATTCAGATCTAAAATGGAACCTGTTAAGGCTGATATCGAAGAGTGTAACTTGGGAACCCCAGAAAATCCCAAAATGGTTAAACTATCTAAATCTCTGCCAGAAGATCAAAAGGTTAAATATGTTGAACTTTTTAAAGAATTCCAGGATGTTTTTGCCTGGAGTTATGAAGATCTTAAATCATATGATACATCAATCATTCAGCATACAATACCTTTGAAACCAGATCAGAAACCTTTTAAACAAAAACTTAGAAGGATCAATCATGTTTTACTACCTTCAATTGAAAAAGAAATTAAAAGGATGTTTGAAGCAGGGATTATAGCTCCTATTAGGTTCTCTGAATGGGTTTCTAATCTAGTACCAACAAGAAAGAAGACTGGAGAAATTAGATTGTGTGTCAATTTGAGAAATTTGAATAAAGTTTCTTTAAAATATAACTATCCTTTGCCTAAAATGGACCATATTCTACAGAGGGTAGTGGGATCTTCAAGAATATCTCTTCTGGATGGATTTTCAGGGTATAACCAAATTCTGGTTCATCCTGATGATCAAGATAAAACAGCATTTACAACACCATGGGGTACCTTTAAATATTTCAAGATGCCATTTGGACTCAAGAATGCAGGAGCTACATTTTAGAGAGCAATGGATATTGCTTTGGCTAAAGAAATACATTATTTTTTGGTAATTTATCTAGATGATTTAACGGTTTTTTCCAAAACAGATCAGCAACATTTAGATCATCTAAGGCAAGTGTTATAAAGTGCAGAAAATATGGCATTTCTTTAAATCCTAAAAAGTCATTGTTTGGTTTGGAAGAAGAAAAGCTCCTAGGTCACATAATTTCTAAAGATGGCATTAGAATTGACCCTGAAAGAATACAAGAAATTTTGCAAATACCTCATCCCAGAAATATAAAAGAACTTCAAGCTTTCATAGGAAAGATTAATTTCTTGAGAAGATTTATTTCCAGCTTAGCTGAATTACTTAGATTGCTTACTAACATGCTTAAAAAAGATTCAAGTATTGACTGGACTGTAGAAGACAAGCAATCATTTGAGGAAATTAAAATGGCTTTAACAAGGACACCAGTTCTTACCAGTCCAAAGTTTGACAGAGATTTCATTATTTTTTCATTTGCTTCTGAACATACAATTGCAGCTGTTTTAATACAAAAAGATGATCAGGGATGTGAAAAACCAATTGCCTTTTTTAGTAAAGCACTTAGGGATGCATCTTTGAAATACAATATTATGGAGAAACAGGCTTTTGCATTGGTAAAAGCAATTAAAGATTTCAGAGTTTACATATTATATTCTCATGTGATAGCTTATGTGCCTAATGCTGTAGTTAAAGACATCTTGACTCAAGATGGCATTGAAGGAAAAATAGGTAAGTGGATAGCTACCATTTTGGAATATGACATTGAAATTAAACCAACAAAACTCATAAAAGGTCAAGGTTTGGCTCAACTCATGACTCAAACTAATTTCCAAGCCTTAGACATTAACGAACTGGATGACGAACAGGAGATGGCGACTCCACAGATCAGTCAAGCTTTCTTAGATTCACCCTGGTACACTGATATCATTCATGTTTTATTAAACCTGCAAACTCCTCCAGGGTTGTCCAGAACGAAAAGAAGATTTTTGAAAATGACATCTTTAAAATATTGTATTTTAGATAGCACTCTATTTTGGAAAAATCATGAAGGAATCTTATTAAATTGTTTATTGAAAGATGAAGCTGACAAATTTCTTAATGAATTTCATGCAGGGGATTGTGGTGGACATCTCTACTGGAAATCAACTGCAGACAAAATCTTAAGGGCTGGTTTTTACTGGCCAACCTTGTTTTCAGATGTTAATAAATTTGTAACAACTTGTCATAAGTGTTAGATCTTTGAGGGTAAAAGAAAGTTGTTACCTTTACCATTAAGACCAATTTCCACAGAAAGACCCTTTCAACAATGGGGATTAGATTTTATTGGTGAAATTAATCCATCTTCTTCTGGACAACACAGATGGATTTTAACTGCCACAGATTACTTTACTAAATGGATTGAAGCTATCCCATGCAGACAAGCCAATGATTCTGTAATTATAGGGTTTTTAGAAACCAACATACTTTCCAGATTTGGCTGTCCAGAAAAAATCATAACAGATAATGCTGTTGCATTTAAATCAAATAAAATGATTAGTTTCTGCAATAAATATCATATTACTTTAGGCCATTCAACAGCCTATTACCCTCAGGGTAATGGACTGGCAGAATATTCTAATAAAAGTCTTATTAATATCATTAAAAATTTACTGGAAGAAAACAAAAAGAATTGGCATAAGAAACTTATCAATGCATTATGGGCAGACATACTTACAACTAAGCAATCAATTGGGACCAGTCCATATGAATTGGTTTATGGAATTGAAGCAAGATTCCCATCATCTTTAGGAATTCCTATTATGAAATTACTTCAGGAGGCTCATGTGGAACCAAATGATATTCAAAGGAGAATTAACCAAACAATTCACTTGCAGCAAACCAGAGAAGAAGTGTATCAACGATCCCAAGTCTTGCAGGAGAAGTTAAATAAAATGTTTGACAAAAGAACTAACGCAGAAGATTTTCAACTAGGTGATAAAGTCCTAAGATGGGATTCTAGAAGAGAATAAAAATGGAAACATGGGAAATTTGATTTCTTATGGAAAGCGCCTTATATCATTCATGTCTTGCAGGGAAACAACACATACTTTTTGAAGGATTTGGACAATTTAGAAGCTGAGGAAGGACTAGTCAATGGTCAAATGCTGAAGCATTATTTTGATCCTATTTACTAGGATATTCTAATTTTTTCTAACTTGTACATAAGATATCTTTTTCTAATGCATCAGTTTTGATTGGATGGTGACTTCTTGAAGTTGAAGCCCGAAGTGAAGGCCCTAAGCTTCAAAAATTTCACTATCATATATACAATAAAGCTACCAGAAGAAGGAGATTACATGGTTTAGTTTGAAGACATTTTGAGGCATCTGACCTGCTGTTCTTGACTTTTCACAAGGAAAAGCCATCCCCAAGTGGAGCCAGTGTTAGACTCCTATACCAATAGGTGTCATTTTTCATGATTATCTTGATTGAACTATGGAATATGTTCAAACCTTTTTCTTGAGCAAAGGTGTTCCATATTCTTGAAAAACCAAAAAATCAAAAAATTTAAAAAATGTAAAGAGGGTATACCCTAAAAGAAAAATCAAAGGGTAAGAAAAATAAATTGGTCAAGAAAATGAAATAAATGAACCCCAAACAAAAAAATATACCAAGGAAAGTGTGCAAATCCAAATGCCACTACTATTTCAATTTTGTAATAAAGCAATTATGTGCAGCTTGTCAAACTTTTGCCACAATTTATGAAGAGTCAAACTATTTAAACTTGACTCATTCATGTTTCAATTTCATGTTGTAGAATAGAGAATAAACATCTGACCAAACAGTTTAATCTTGGTAGATAAGTAGATAGGTAGAGTTAATAAAAGGTGCTCAACAGTTTAATCTGAGCCCTTGGATGTAATAAAAGTAGAATTAGATAGATTTGCCATGTAAAAGGAAAAAACTGATAAGGGTTTGCAAGTCCAAATGCACCCTAATAAAGGAGAGAAAATGGTAGTATAAAGTAGATAGGGTAGGTAGATGGTGTTGCAAAGTTTTATGTGATGAATGATGGTGTTAAATGTGTTAATCCTTTACTTTCATCACAAGTACTGAAGCAGAAAATACATTGGAAAATTCACAGAAAGCAAATTCAAAATCATTAACTTCCCACTTCACTTTCTCCCTAAGAGTTTTACTAATTTCCCCAAAGTGCTAAGGTATTTGAAGATTAAAGGGGCTCAAGGCATTTCCTTGACTTTTGGAGGGACCGGACCCTCGGCCTGATGATCAAAAAGACCTAAGTACTTGAAGTTATCCATCATTGCAATCATTCACTTTTAATATTTTCCTAAGTAAAATTCCATTTTACTTAGGGAAAATTATGCAAAATTCCATAATAATCCCTCAAAATAACTTACTATTCTAAGTTTAAGTGTTGAAATTGAGATATTGCAATTTACTTCAGAAATCTTCACTTTCTTAGATTTGCAAAATGTTTTGAGTTTACCTTGTCCTTTGTCATATTAACTTCTGATGTATTTATTAAATCCCTAGTAAAAAGACCTTATCCTATAGTACTTAACTCCTTTTATCTAATATCCCAAAAACCCATCTATTATGATTTTAACCAAAGTATTTATTTCCCATGCACTCATAAAAAACCCACATTATGTGCCCTTTGGTTAAAATATATCATTATATAATATTCCCGCCCCTATGATAAGTTAAACACATTGGTTGATTTATCATATAATAAAAACATATATAAAAAACTTTGAAACATATATTTTATATGTTTAAATAAAATAAATCCTGAGTTTAATTAAAACTAAATTTAAGAAATAATTCCATTTTTCCCCCCATACCTGACGCCCTAACTCGAGTTAAAAATCCCGCTGTATATTCCATTCCCCAACCCTAACTCGAGTTAAAAAATCAAAGTTCTGTTACGACCCCGACCCTTTATAACCATGGGATTAATTAATCACTTGGATTAATTAATAACCAACCTTTCCTCCAATCGAAAGCCGCCCGGGATAAATAATGAAATGTTAATTATTTTAAATATCCATCGGGCCCGCACATTTAAACCTCCGCCAATGCCACGTCCCCTCCACCGTCGGATCGCCCCTCCAAAAATCAACGGTCCACGATCATTCCGCTGGCCATCTTACATCCGGAAGTTAACGCGCGGGGGCACGGTGGTTTTGGAATAGTCCACCGGCCACGTGTTGACTTCTAAATGGAATTGCTGCCTCCCCGTTTAAAACCGCCATTACCCATAAGCGGTGCGGAAATTACCGCTTACCGCCCGACCCCTGCCACATGTCATCCCGTACCTCGATGACGTCATTCCTTGATAAAATAAAAATCCCTTTTTGGCTTTGTAAATAAAATAAATTTCGTGTTTTTTCTATCATTTTCATTGCTGAAAGCGACTGCGCCTTCCACTACGAAATTTAAAATTTCACTGAAAATTACTGTTCTATCCAATTTCACTCGAGGATTCCGCCGGACCAGTGTTCAAGCATCTTCTTGCCACCACTTGATACCTGTTAAAATCCCAGCTTGCCTCCGAAAACAGGTATTTATTCTGTTGCGCTCCGAACTTTAAAAGAAACTCTGTGTTCCTTGTTTTTCCACTGGATCAGTGTTAAAATCTTATCGCTAAGATCATTCCCTGATTTTTAAAACTGTGAATTGTTCTCCCAAACCTGCAACTGTGCCATTTTCCCTCATTAAAACTAAAATTGCGCCCGGTCTGTGAAGAAAACCCAGAAACTTCCATTTTGAATACACAAGAACCAAAATGGAAGCCCCGGTAGCCCTGAATGTAACTCCATTGAATGCCCCTCACAGAGAGTTAGAATACTTGTCCTTAGTTGATAAAGACTTCCAAATTAAAGACTTGGTTTTCGATTAAAGCCCCCTTCGAAGTTATTGCCGCTGCAGAGACGATTATTCGAAGGGATTGGATTTCATTAGATTGTGGGAATCCAATTTCCGGAGATACCTCATCCCCTCAGTCCTCATTTTCCCATAAATTATCCACTACTGCCATTCTAACTATGATCCAACTCAAAGAGCAGTGATGTCCCCTGACCATAGTGTTCTTTTCCCTATCACTCCTCAGGCCATCAATGCAATGCTCCATTTTGAACCTGATCAAGATCTTTCTCCTTTGTCCATGGAAGAACTCCTTGAAAAGTCTGCCCAACTGTCCCCAGAAAAACTAAAATGTATTTGCTAAACTTTTATGTTTCCTGAACATCAACCTAAGGGGTCCCCTCCATATGGTTTTGGTTATTTTAATAAGTTGGGCAGACTCATCCTCAATATGATATCCTTTATTATGGGTTTCAATACAAGTGAATATGTTGATGAAATAACCTTGGTATTGTTGTCTATCTTTACTCCTGGGCAACCTCCTGCAATAAAATATGATTTTGCATCCTTCATTTCCAATAAAATCCATGACCAGTTCATGAGGCTAGATAATGAGAAAGTGTTCAAATATTCCTCAGTTATTTACCATCTCCTCATCTATTATCAATCAGAGAAGTTCCCTTTCCCTGTTAAAAAGCTTGATGCCAAGGGAAACCCTAGATCAGTTATTTTTTGGTCTGCCATAACTCATTCTTCTTATGATTCGCCCTATTCTTATGTTGAGTTCATCGATCTTTTCGTATATCTTGCAACTACCTTGTTGACAGGAATTCCCCCTCCAAGGCTCAGTAATGAGATTAAGAAGACTTTGCAGCTTTCAAGGACATATAAAGTTGGGGATTGGTATTTATATCAAAATCATTCAGTCATCAGAATATATGGATGTGAATCATATCCATTCAAGTTGCCAAAATATGTGCCTATGAGGCTTTTTGCCTTAGAATATTTCAGGAAAATGAATAATTCTGATATGATTCATTTTTGTAGTGTAAAAAGGAAAGCCCAACTCAGGATTAAAAGTGAATTAGGTCCTTTCATCTGCAACTCTAGGGAGGCCGAGCGAGAAGCAGAAGATATACTTCAAAACCATTGCAAGTTCCAAAGGAGTTTCCGTTGGGTTCCTTATGATCCATTTGGTTTCATCTGTGATAAAAGAATGAAGAACAAATCTTCCCCATATATTCACCACAGGATTCCTGATATATAACAATATGCTAACCAAGATGAATGGGTGGAAGGAACACTAGTTGAGAAAGATAATGAAGAAGACAATAGAAACAAAATTATGAGAAATATTGAGAAGGAGTTTGACCTAGAATCTTTTGGTCAAGTGCAGGTACCTCACATTGGCACCTCTTCAGCAGGAAATCTCCAACAGGAGTTACAGGAAGAGAGTCTATCAGTTGCAGTAGAATCTAAAGGTAAAGGGAAAGAACCTGAAATACAGGTCATTGAAACTTTTTTCATGGCAGAGAAACCTCAAACCTCCAGGGCACCAGATCAAACACAGGTTTCTCCTACTCAAGTAAATCATCCTGAAGTTTCAGAATTACCAACTCCATCTAATATGGAAATAGGTAAGAAAAGACAGGCTCCAGATCCTACTCCTCCCAAAGAGTCCTCAGAGCTACATCAAGCCAAAAAGCAGAAACTCGATCCACTTCCAGATGTGGAAATCATTGATGAAATGTTTGATGATGGAAGAGAAGATAGTCAACTAACTGGCATAGTTAGTGAGACAAACACAGGCCACAAAGGAAAAGCATTGCAAAAACAGTTAAGTACCGAAGTATCTTCTTTTAAGCCACCAAAAATAGATACAGGTGATATAAAAATAACATTCATTAATATAAAGGCAAAGAATGAACCATTGAGAATGAAGGTATATGATCAATATCTGAAAATGGCTCCACATAATCAGGAAAGTTTAATGTCAGCATTTGACATTCAACAAGGCAAAATGAAGATGAGTCATTTTAAATCCAAGGTGCCCAAACCCATGACAGCAGCTGATTATATTAGGACCAATTTTGAGGTCCTGGCAAAAGACATTCATCCCTTGGACCAGATAGAGCTGCATAAACAAACTGGGGAAATGGTATATTCCACTCTTACTGATAAGGCCATGTCAGCCCTGAGGCTGCAAGATTATTTAAATAACACGAACACCCAATTGCAAATTGAGAAGGCCTCTTCTCAGGCCAAAGATAGCAGAATAAAGTCTCTGGAAGAAATAATCATCAGTTTGGGTCACAACCCCAAAGATATCAAAAGCATTGAGGCACTAATTAAAAAGAAAGATGATGATATTGCTGCACTGAGAAAGTAGCTGAAATTACCAGCCTCAAGGCATCCCCAGACCCAAGAATTTTTGAAGGAAAATTCACAGGAAGATATGATGGAGTTGCTCTTAAAAATGACTGAGCAACTAAGTGAAACAGAGAAAGAATTGGAACAAGCTTTACAAGAAAAAGAAACTATTATGCAGGCATCCATCACAGAAGCTACTACAACTACAGGTACCACATCAACAGATCAACAAACAGAATCAGCACAGGTAGACACTTCTAGTTTAAGTTTTGATGAATTGGTAAAACAAATGGAAAGTTTAAAACTCATGGTCACAGAACTTAAAACCACAAAATTGCAGTTAGAAAACTTGGAGCAGAAATATGATATGTCCAAAAGGACTGTTGCAGATAATACCAGGGAAATTAAAAGATTGGAAAATTTGGTTAAGGCTTTAGAAAAAGATCTTTCGTTAGAAAAGCCTTTGAGAGAAATAAATGAAATTCTTTGGAATAATATAATTGATTCAATAAAAAGAATTTGGACTTTTGTTCAAAAAATCTTTGAACAAAATGACTTGATCAAAGTAGCTCATGAAGAAATAGCCAAAACGAGAGATGAATTAAAGAGCAGACCTGAGCAAGCCAATCAACTTATACAGTTTTTGAACACCCGGACTAAGCAACAGCTTTAAGAGTTAGGAATTGATGACAGGACAGGCACTATCTTAGAAAGAAAAAGATTTTTTACCAAAAGAACTCTTATGCAGAATTTAGAAAGGAAGTGCTCAAATATGCTAGAAGAAATCAATGCTTTTAAAGGGAAATTTCAGGTTTTACTAGACAATGGGTTACCTAGTCCTATGCTAGAAGGTGACAAGATAATGGACCTGGAAACCTATGTTACTAAAATATATATACATGCTCATAACACAAATGCTCTTTCTATCAATGCGTCACAAGCAACATTGCCAACAGGGAGGAATCTCTATGATAGATTGAAGAATTTGTTTCATCTGGAGCATGAAGTAAAGTATTTGTTCCCTAGTCAGCCCACTTTTTACAGATACACAGAGGCCGATGAGACATTGAGAAAACTTAAAAGAATCGTAATAGCAGAAGATCAATGGTGGGAAGACTTATTGGAAATTTTGTAAAATTTATCTTCAGGCAGATAATTTGATCTTTTTACCATCATGTAAAGGATAAATAGTGAGCACAGATTAAAGAGTATCAGTTGAACAGGTTAAAGAGTATCCGTAGAAACAAAGAGTATCAGACAAGCAAAGGAATTACTCAAAGGGACAGCATCAAGCCCTATTATAGCACCTGCCTCCAGCACATCCACAAAGGAAGGAAACAGCACATCAGCAATTACTTGTTATTCTGTCTACGAGACCATTTGTCTCCTTTTTATTTGTAAATTACTCACTAGTCACCCTAGATTATTGGCTAGGTTAGTGTGAGATATTTTCAATCATTTTTTGTATAAATAAACCCTCAAAGAGATTGTTGAGGGTGGATTCTAATACTTGGCTGTAACATTGATGTTTTTGGAATAAAAAAATGTTTTGGAGAAATTTATTTGTGGCTTACTGGATGACAATTTTAAGCTCAGGACTTTTTGCAGGATTCATGTGTCGGACTGCAGTTCAATAAGTCTTTCTATCCTATGTTTTAAGTTTTATATCTGTTTATAATATCATTATTTCCATTTCTGAATAATTTACATAAAGGATTGAATCAGAATTTACTTAACTGTACTCTGATTTCAGATGTGATTATTCTTAATGCTTTCCTCTAAATTGGTTATAAGCACGAATTCTTAAATGCTCTTGCTTTGCTAATTTAAACATTCTTGATTACTATAATAAAGAATTCTTCATTGCTCTTTGTTTGTAGTAATCTCATTTCTTTCTTTTGAACATGGTGAAAGATTCTTAGCTGCATTTCATCCCTTCAAAATCATCCCATCCACTTTAAATTTTAGGGATTGTTCTCTGTCTAGCTATCTTGCCCTGCAAAGCCATCTTGTGTGTAGAATAGAAATCCAGTAAAGCCATCCTTTGACTCCATAGCCCAATGGACTGAAAATTTTCAACCTTACCCCTAGTTTGCAGATTCCACCATTTTCAAACAAACTCTTAGATCTATAACTAGCCTAAAACCTTCTAAGAACAAAGATAAATCATAAAGAGAGAGCCCTCTCTGGATGCAGATTGGCTAGATTCTGCATCTGAAGGTTGGTTTGTGGTTACCTCGGGTATACTTTCCTTTTCCACAACTTCAAGGAAAACCTGAGTGATAACAGCAGTATGGATGCAGTCATCTTTTTATGAATAGTCCACTGTATAAATGAATAACAAAATCCCTCATAGCCTGGATGGTAGAAACTAGATCCAGGGTCTTGATTTCCGCTTCTCGAACTAGTACGATTCTATCCATGTGAATGAATGTGTCGAAGTCGAACATGGTAGAAACCACTTGATTACCAGTCAATAATGTGAACTATTAACAAGTGTGAGAGTAACCACCAGTAATGTCAATGGCCCTCAAAGTACTCAGTACAATCCATGAAATGTGAATGAATGAGCTGAAGTCAAACATGTCACGAAATCATTCGATCAAAGGTCAATGATGCAACATGTCCTCAAAAGCGAGAAACCTGCCATTAAGGCATGCAGATTTCAAGGTACTGACGATTTCTAGATCAACTTCCTAGATAATGAGCTGTCGTCGATAAAAAGTGATCCATCGTAGGCAAGCCCACAACACGAAATCATAGATCAAGTTTTGAAGAAATATATTGGCAAGGACTGACTCAGGGATGGTCAAAATGGAAGACAAATATTTTGCAGATGAATGGTTTGTTTGAACTGTCCTCTTGAACACATAACAACACTGCAGATGGCTTGGTGAAAATTGACCCAAAGCTAATACCCAAAAACTAGCTGAAGACTTTCAATATGGTTTGATTAACTGATAGGCAAAGGATTTTTGCAACCCAGGTGAAAAAAAGTGTCGTGTTCAATAGTGGTTAACGATTTTCTGAATAATCAAAATGTAACAAATAGGTTTGTTTTTCTCTCTTTTCCCCCACCATTTCTGGCAAGTACCTCTTTATTTTTGACAAGCTTGAGGAGGATAACATTTGCTTGTTTATAAGCTCATCCTTCGAATGAGTACAACTTAGTTTAAGATTTGAACCCTAAGAAGGAGTGGTTCGTTCCTGCTTAAAATTGAACAGGTCCTTTACTGTTAAATTTTAACGAGTCCAGTATAGGAGAAACTCGGTGTTTTTCAATTTTAGGGAGTCAGAAGAAAAACTTAAGAAAACTACATGGGTGTACTTTTTCGTAAATTTAGTCTCTTGAGCCCGAAAAAGGATAAAATAATGTGGGAGAGAACTCTATTGACCGTAATTAGTCAACGTATACCTTTTTCGTAAATAGTCCATTTCAGTCCGTAAAAGGGGTAAACTTATACTGAAGGGATGATCATTCATTTATTTTAACGAGTTCGAATAATCAAGTGCTCGAAAATCTTTTCAATTTTTGAGTCTCTGAAAAGGGCCTAAAAGAGGACTCCAAGGTTTTTCTTTTTCGTAAATTTTTGAAAGAGTCTGAAAAAGTGATAAAAGTATGCTATTCGTCGAAAAACAATCAATTTTCCTGAAAAATCCAATTTTCTGCACAAAAACTCGAAACATTACACATACATGTTTAAGATAAATAAAAATGTTTTCAAAAAATACCTTTTTAAAGTGAAAAATAAACAAATTAAAAATTCATTTATTCGAAAAAACTTATAAAAAGGACTTTTCTAACTTCATTTTTACCATTTGAGTTCAGAGTGAAAAGTGAGAGCTTTTGGGTAAAAAAATTCCTGTGAAGATCCTGGGAAAATCCATCCATCAGAATTGACAACTGTCAGCTCCAGGTAATCCACGTCCTCCTTAACTTGCATTTCATCCATTTACATTTTGTTTTTAGGCTTTAAATTTCATTTTTTAGGGAAAAATAGGTTTAAAAAATCACTTCCGGGGGTCCGCAAGTGCAACATGCGGGTCCTGCGGACCCCAAATTTTTTGTATAAAGAAAAAACTCATGGGTTTGCACCTTTTTCACAGTTCCCATGCATACCTACGCATTGTGTATGAGCAAAGGGTGCAGACCCCGCGCAATGAATTTTAAAACTTAAATTTCTCAATTTTCACCCAAAATTTTTCAAACAAGTTTGTTCTAATATGTCTCTTTGTGTATTGTAGAACATTAAAAATGCTTACTTGGTGAGAACGCGAGCACGAGGATGTAGATGAAACCGCAATGAATCATATGCCCACAATGCAGGCATTGAGAGCATGCAGATTGTACAAGTTCTGGGCCATACAGGGCATGAGGGCCCAAATAGACCTCCTGACATGGATGGTAAACAAATGGAACACTCAGGACCAGTGTTTTGTTATTGGTGGCCACCGGCTCAAAATTGAGCCAGAGGATATATATATTTTTGATTGGTTTTCCCAAGAGGGGTGAACAAATATCTCTGTTTGGGACTAGGCCAGGTGGCCAGTCTGTCACTAGTCTTCGACTAGAGTTTTGCGATGATCGAGCAGACCCCAAGGATAAACAGATTGATATTAAAACTATGATCCACCTGAGCTTAAATTTATTGCATTCACTATTACTAGACTGTGCGGGAGTGCAACATTGCATGTGGCTACTGGGTCCCAGATGCAGATTGCAGTAGATTGTTTCCGAGGCACCATATTCAACTGGTGCGAAGCAGTATTGGCCAATGTGAAAGGCCAACTGACCAGAGAAAAAAATGGAAAGTTAAACAACTTTGGTTATGGATCCATTTTGGTTACATTTTCTTTGGAGAGTATTCCCTTACTGGCTCCACAGCTCATTCCAGTCGATCCAGGCAGAGTCTGGGAACCTCGAATGGTTTGATGGGCAGCTTTGATGGCTCGTCACGCTGAGGGCATAGAGGTTGTTCGATTTCCACCTCCATATTTTCGTTGGTTGGACAACCAACTTTTTGTGATTGAGGACTTTCCATATGCGGGGATGGACTTCTGCGGCGACCGAGACATGGCTCTTCCAACAGAAGAACAGTGGGATGATTCAGGTAAAAACCATTTTCAAAATTTTCTAAGTTCTAATTTTTTTTTTTTTTTTGTATTTTAATTTTCCAAAACTAATAATAAAAAGTTTAAATGCAAATGTGCGCCCACAATTACCAGCCGCTCTCCAGCCTTATGAGAGAAGACACCCAGCTACAGCAGCACCAGCCCCATAGGGCCAATCAGCAGAGATCCTGACCGACTTGGAGCATCATCTAGAGCACTTGACACTAGATATTCCAGAAACTGATATAGATGATATTCCACTTAGGTTACAGAGATATGTGATTGGGGTTCCAGGACCTTTTAGGAGGTTCTTGTGTAGGGTGACCCGAGCAGTAGTTTCTTATCATGATCATCACCAGGGATAGGATGATCGATTTTGTAGACTCATGACATTTTTTACTTTTTGTATTATCATTTTTGGTGATCATAAGGTGTTTTTCAACCTATGATCAAAGACGATGTATATTTTGAAACACACTTCTATGATATGATATATCATTATTACCAACTATCTTGTGTAACATGTTATCGAATGTTGAGTAATTTACTATTTTGATTATTGCAAATGTCTATTTATCATACTAGAAGAAACTACATCTGCTAATGTATTTAAATGTCTTGGAATATGTTGATATTCAATGTAATCAAATTCACATTCCAAGAGACGAACTCTCAAAAATAACAGTAATAATACTGGATTTCTAATGGCATAAACCCTAATAAGTTGTAATACAACGAGTTCAGAATCCAACCTAACAATAAAACTATGAATTCCAAACGATAAGGATTCAGATAATAACTCAATCACTGCACTATACTCTGCAATGTTATTCTTTGTTTGACTGAGGCTTACCCCATGCATGGATACTAACTCATCAGAGGGTGAATAGATAACCCAAGCCGCAGAAGAAATGTTCTGTGTACTATGACAAGCACCATCAGCAAAACCAATGTATGTTTGAAGAGACGTCGACATCTGTAATATCAAGAGTAAAACCCAAATAAGTAGGAATAGTGATAAGAGCACACTCTAAAGTAGGCATGATTTTCTAATCTAAGACACACCAGCGGTAAAGAAACTAATCTAACAAAAAATCTCCACACAGAATTTAAGCACAATATCTCTTCAGATAAAGCCCATTTCTAGGTTTATTTAAAGAGACCTCGTCAAAATCTATCAGTTCATAGGCCCCTTTTGCCAGCTTTCGCTTAACAATGTAAGGATCATGCCACATAGGTAAAAAATTTCCAGCCCCTAGCTTATCGTTTACTTGAACGTATACTAAAACTAGGTCTCCTTCTGAAAAATTGCGAGGTGTAACATTGCTGTCATACTGAGCTTTCATTCATTTTGCAGGAGCCTCGTTTGCTAATGCAGTAATGCGTTGATTCTCATCTAGCTGAGCTAAGTACAAAAAATGTTTCTCTTCTTCAGAAGTGGCTAGGAGTAATTCTATGGCTAATTGTAATGATGGAATTTCACATTCAATAGGTAACACAACTTCCAAACTGTAAACCAGTTGAAAAGGAGTGAAACCAGTTGATGTTTTTACTGAGGTCCAATATGCTTAAAGTGCTAAAAATAGCATGGTATGTTAATTCAACTTATGAATACCAATGATTCGTTTGATCATAGTGGCTAAAACTTTATTGATAGCTTCAACCAGACCATTAGCCTATGGGTAATATGAAGTAGAACTATCATGGTGTAGGGCAAGTTGAACTGTCAGTTCAGTCATCATGATATTTTGAAAATAACTTCCATGATCCGTAATGATAGCTTGAGGAACACTGAATCTAGCAATTATATTATTGAACACGAAAGTTGCAGCAGTCTTGCCGTCTATCGAAAATGTAGGCATCGCCTCAACCCACTTAGTAAATTAATCTACCGCTAGGATAATATAATCATGCCCCCCATTTGAGTGAAGATTACATGTAATAAATTCAATACCCCACTTTGCAAAAGGACCGATAGCAATTATAGGGTGAAGAGGAGCGGCTGGTGTACGCATTTTATGATCAAAGATCTGACAATTGTGGCATTTCCGGATTGCATAGATACAATATTTGAATAAGGACGGCCAGAAATAACCAGCGAGCAATATCTTTTGGGCTATGACATACCCAGACATATGACTGCCACATGTTCCAGAATGATAGTCATTCAGAACCTTCTCAGCTTCTTCATGATTAAGACAACATCGGAAAACAGAATCTTCTCCATGACGATAGAGTGTATCACCAATAATATTGTATTGTTGGGATTGGAAATGTATTTTACATCGCTGAGATCGTGAGATATCAGGCTGAAAATATTGGGTTTGGAGACAAACAATAATATCCCCATACCAAGGATCAAGAGTACTAATAAGAAACAAGCATTCGTCCGCAATGGACTGCTCCGCCATAGTTTCAGTATCAGTACACGGGAAATCACACATCAGTTCAACAAAAACCAAAGACTTCTTTTCCTTGGATTTTTCAAATTCCAAGTCAAATTCCTACAGGATAAATATCCATTTGGAATACTTTCCCCCTAGCAACTGTTTGGTCAAGATATACATCATGGGGTTACAGTCAGAAATCATTGTGGTTTTGCATAATAAGATGTAGTGATAAAATATTTGGATAGCTTGAACAACTACCAAGGCCATTTTCTCCACATGTGAGTATTTGATCTCAGTCAGATGCAGATTTGGACTAAGATAGTAAATCACATGTTCATTGTTGAAGTCATCTTCCTGAACTAAAACCATCCCAATGGTGGAATCAGAAGCGACAAGGTACAAAAAATAATCCTGGTTGTAATTAAGAGGATGTAGTAATGGTGCATGGGTCAACGCGTGTTTGAGTGCGTCAAAATATTGATCAGTGATCTCATCCCAAAAGAATGACATGTTCTATTTTAACAACCTGGTAAAACCTTTTGTTAACTCGGCGTAGTTAGGAATGAAACGACGTAAAAAGTTTGCTTTCCCTTGCAAAATTTGGAGTTGGCGAAGAGTCGAAGGAGGAGGTAGATTGACGATGGCTTCCACCTTCAATGGATCAACACAAATGCCGGCTTTTGAAATGAAAAATCCCAGTAAGTGACTCGATTCTACACAGAAAATACATTTGTGTGGATTCAGCCGAATTCGATAATGCCTACATCTCATAAAGATAGCTCATAAATGAGTGAGATAATCGGCTCTACGTGATGAATGGGTAGGTAAATCATCAAGATAAGGCTGCAAAATGTGCTTGATTTCATGAAATGCATAATAAAAAGCCCTTTGAAAATTTGCCCCAGCATTTTTCAATCCAAAGGGTAGTTTGCAATAAGCAAATGTTCCCCAGTGGAGTCGCCAATTTGTTGGCCGGATAAATCGATCTTGCAGACAAGATCGATCTCCCTAGTATCAGAAGATAGTCTAGCAACAAACAGACAATTAAATCTATATTTCTCTAGATATATCACGATTTATAAGTAAATACTACAAAGGTGTTATGATCCTACCTTGATCCAATGCTTGTTCGTAGTTGTCTTCCTTCAGTCACCCGAAAGAGTTATCTTTGAAGACCTACAATCACAAACAAGCAAACATCAATAGCACCTGCATAGCATATATTTATAAATCATATCTATTATGGTGATCAAGGAATCCATAAAATAAACAATCAAATGACAGTTTATTGAGAAAAACAAACTTATTTGTATTAACTTTGAAATAGTAGAAGAACCTTACAACCTTTTCAGCCTTGATGTTGAACGGGTCCTCCCGGGGTCCAAAGCAGGAATTTCCTCTACTTTGATAGGTCTTGCACTCTCCCAACTGAGATACATAAAGGTATGTAATATTTCCTCATAAAATCTCAGCTAAAGGAGTCTAAGTTCCAACAGCACTTTTCCTCAAATAACACTAAAGCTTGAACTCCCTTTGAGGTTTCCCAATGCCTCTTTTTATAGTGCAAAAGAGGAGGTTACAGTTCCAATTATGAAGGGATAGAGTCCTCCTTCAAAGGGATAAGTTCCTCACATCAAGGGGTTAGCTCCTTAAGGCATGGGATACATGAACTTGAAAGGAGTGGATTTGCCACTGCAAGATTCCTTCCAGAAGCTTCTAGAAATGACTGAAAGTGATATTTTTGAGTTTACTTGTGCCCTTTTAATATTTTACAGGTGTCCGCACTCTTAACACAGATAAGGTGCGGTCAGGTACGCAGGATACATGACCATTAGGTGCGGGACCGTAGGTAAGACAAAGATAAAGTGCGATGCCAGAGTTTTAGAGACTTTTGAAAGATTTTCTCTTATTTTTAAGGCTTGACATGAGGAACTGATGTTTTTAGACTTGAAAAGGAGTAAAGTGTGAGTGATAATGAGCTCATACAGATAGTAGAATGTCAAGGTGACAATTTTCAGTGCAACAATAGTGGGTGAGGCCTTAGCCTCGTAATTTGAACTTGATTTCTCCTTGATCGCGTGCTTGGTTTCAAGTGCAATGGAATCGGTGTGGTATCTTGATAGTGGTGCTTCCTTCCATATCACGAGAGACAAGGAGTTTTTTAGTGACTTGGAGGATAAGGATCTCCAAATTCATATAGAGACTGGCAACGATGGTAGATACAGTGTGACTAGAATTGGAACCGTTACCTTTGAGAGGGAGTCAAGTAAACCAATTTTGTTGAAATATAGTATGCATGTTCCAGATCTGAAGAAGAACTTGGTATCGGTTGTTATGTTGGAGGACATAGGTTATGATGTTTTTTTCAGCGAGGGAAAAGCTTTCCTGCGACATAAAACAATGGGTCAAACCAAGAGAATAAGGATTCGAGTTAAGAATCTCTACAAGATAGAGGTAGATGGCTACGCTACAATGATGGGCAAAGCAGAAGAAGTGGTGAGCCGAGATGAGGGTGAATATGGCACAGGAGATTGGGCCATCTTCACCATGGCGCCTTGAAGATTTTGCAGTAGATTTCTACTGGACATCCCAAGGGTACTCTTGTGTAGTCAAATCAGTGCAAGGGATGTACTATGGGTAAGTTTGTGAAGACCACCTTTCATGAGAAGGAGAACCATGCTTCAGTGATCCTAAAGAGAATTCACACAAACGTGTGTGGACCTTTCTAAGTTGCTTCAACAGCGAAACATAGGTCTTATGTTATATTTTTTTATGACTATTCTCGTAGATGCTAGATCTTCTTCACGCAAAAGAAGAGTGAAACATTCTCAAAGTTCTGTGAGTTTAAAGCATTGGTGGAGAAGGATTCGGGGAAGCAAGTGAAGGCTCTGCGGAGCGATAATGGTGGTGAATATATCTCTAACAAATTCAAAGACTTCTGTAGCAAAGAAGGAATTTGAAGAGAACTCATAGTTCCTCATAACCCATAGCAGAATGGGATCGTGGAGAGGAAGAACAGAAGGATCGTGGGTGCTTCACGAGCTATGTTGCATGACCAGGGCCTACCGATGCACTTGTGGGCGGAATCATGCAACACTGTGGTTTATGTGCAAAATCATTGTCCTCATATAGTACTTGGCATGAGTACACCTGAAGAAGATTTTACTGGTAAGAAGCCTGATATTTCTCATTTGAATTTTTTTGGCTCATCTGTTTACATTCATGTGACAAAGGACTCCAGGAAGAAGCTGGAGCCAACTGCAGAAGTTGGGATATTTTTGGGGTACACAGAAACACCCCATAATTATCACGTATATTTTCCAAATAGTCAAATGACTGTGGCATGACGGGATATAAAATTCAATGAGATGAAGGCCATGAAGTTGTCGCTTGAGAGGGAGCTACACTTGCATGAAGAGGAGGAGCTACTTGTTCCCAAAGATGATCCTCTATATGTGGATCAGCCACAGGAGGAGAATCATGGAATGGAGGAGTCCACTCATGGAGAACCAAACATCAGAATAGGCAGAAAGCATACCACATAAATTGAGAGACTAAGGCTTGATGCAGCACAAACTATAGGATTCCCTACATCACAGCGTAGACAAAGACAGTCACCTTACTGATTTACTGGATACATGGCTCTTATGAGCAAGTGTATCATGATAGAGCCATATTCTTTTGAAGAAGCAACACAGGAGCCCACATGGGTAGATGCCATGGTGGGGGAGTATGAATCCATTGTCAGAAACAGTGCTTGGGAGATTGTTCCAAGGTCGGTGTGTAAATCAGTGGTAGGTTCAAGATGGATCTACAAGGTAAAGCAAGCTGCCGATGGGAGCATTGAGAAGTATAAGGAAATATTTTTTGCCTGAGGCTTCTCACAGATCGAGGGGATTTATTATGAAGAAACCTTTGCACCTCTCGCATGGTATTATTCTATAAGGACCATCCTTGTTCTCTCAACGCAATTAGGTTGTCACATTCATCAGATGGATGTGAAGACTACATTCCTTAATGGGATCATTGAGGAAGAAGTGTACATTGAGCAACCTAAAGGATTTGAGATCTTTAGCAGTGAGTCACATGTGTGCAGACTCAAAAGTGTGTTGTATGGGCTTAAGCAAGCACCACGTGCTTGGTACACTCAGATCGACAGTTATTTCACCGGACTTGGCTTCACCAAGAGTGAGGTGGATGCAAACCTCTAAAAAATTGTGGTGGAGGGTAAGCTATTAATCGTTTTTCTTTATGTTTATGATTTAATACTAACGGGTGATGAGCAGTTGAAACACTCATGCAAGGCAGATCTTGCAAAGGAGTTTGAGATGAAGGATTTGGGCCTCCTTCATTATTTCCTTGGATTGGAGATATGGCAGCGAGAAGGTGAACTATTTGTGTCTCAAGGCAAGTATTCTCGAGAGATACTTGGTAAGTTTCACATGGAGGACTACAAGCCCATGGATACTCCTCTTCCAGGAAATTAGAGGAAAGAGGATGCTACATCGGCAGAGGTAGTGGATGCCATTGTTTATCGATAGTTGGTGGGTTCGCTCATGTATTTAGTTAATTCAAGACTGGACATATGCTATGCGGTGAACCAGCTTAGTCAAGTGATGTTTAAGCCTACCAAGCTCTTTTGGAAGGTAGAAAAACATGTCCTGAGGTATCTTAGGGGTACATTTGAGTATGTCTTATGGTATAGACAGATGTATGAGGTGAAGTTGCATGGCTTCACAGATGCAGATTGGGCAGGCAGCCCAACGGACAGAAAGAGCACATCAAGAGGGGTTTTCAGTATCGGACCTACAGTAGTTTCTTGGTACAACAGGAAACAAGGATCTGTGGCACTCAGTTCAGTAGAAGCATAATACATGGAAGCAAGTCAAGCTGCATGTGAGGCTATCTGGGTGAGGAAGATCTTGATCGGTTTGTTCGATTCTCATTTAGATCCTACAGTGATACATTGTGATAATCAAATTTGCATTAAACTCTCTATTAATCATGTGTTTCATGATAGATCTAAACATATTGGTATATGGTATCATCATATCATATATTGTGTGCAGCGGAAGATCATGTTGCTTCAGTACATTCCTACAGAAGATCACGATGCAGATATTCTGACGAAGGCACTCTGCAAGAGAAAATTCGAATACCATAGAGGTAGGATCGGGGTGAAGGATAATACCTATCTTGTTGAGAGGGAGTGTTGAGATTCAACAAGATGATGAGCTTAGTGAAAAGTAATCACCTTCACTAAGTGGGGCCCGCAGGCTATTTTTAGGTGTATGTCTATTTTTAGACATGGTGAGCATATTCTATAAGTTGTAGGATGCTATTTGTAGATGGTTGATGAAATGTGAAAAATAGATGAAATTGTATTTTTATAATATTGGGCGAATTCTATTTATAGATCGTCAATCTAAAAATAGGCGCATGTCGATTATTATTAGCCCTTAATAATAATCTGACAATAAATAACAACTTATTCTCTTGGAGCACTTTATTTCAGTGAACAGATTTGGAAAATCAGTGGGTTGAATGAATTATGAAATTCCTAGGGTGGTTGGTGACTCATGCATGGAGGACTTAGTTATAACTGAAGTGGCAGAGTTGTGACAAAGTTGGAAGAGTAGTTATGGGAGTTTTTATTTAGTTTAACTCAGTTAAGTGAGTTAAACTTAGTTGAGCTAGTTGTATCTAGTCTAACTGAAACATACAGAGTGAGAGTTTAGTGAATTAATTATTTAATTAATTCATAACTAGAGAATCACCTGCAACTAAACAAATACAATAGTTAACTACTTGTATGTCAGTTCCAGTGGAGACCCAGTGGAGAGATAGGTCAAAGGGTGAGATGTACTATCTGTTGTGACTATAGTGATGCATTCAATGCATCTGACACACTTTGGAGATGCCAATGAGGATTTTGCAGTTAGGGCAAGGCCAATTTGAATTCATTCAGAATTCTTCTTCAGCAGGGATTGCGCAGTGGAGGAAGGTTGTCAAGAGGCAAGAAATTGGTGCATAGAGATGCAAATTTATGCATGACAGTGTGTAATGATTGTTGATTATATTGAGAGCTTGATGTACTAAGCTTTCTATGAGATTATTATATGATTCCATTGATATACATAATATATGGTAGTTGGGGTTTTTATCTTTAATATTTCCTGTTAAACAACTGTGTTTATGTGCAATTGATTTTCTTCATGAGTTTTGCAATTGGCGATTTAATTTCCACAAAGAATTAAGTGGAAGGATTATGTATTTAACATAATATTAATTTTTTAGATTAGGATAATCTGGTAATACTATCAGTATTAATAAATTTCTACATGGTATCGAAGCAGTGTTAATCACTGGAGATTGCAATAGTGAAGCAGTGTTGATTTTTGTGATGGTGGACAATTCGAATTTGCTGTAGAAATTTCTCGGTGAAACAGTTGAGTATTCCTTGAAATGTCTTTCAATGGGTTGTAGTTGTAGTACATCCTTGAGGGTATCTCAAACTACATAGCATGTAAGGACAATATGGAGGCGGTGCTTGAAGATAATGGACTAAAGGAGTTCATCAATAGTGATGTTCCTAAGCCTACTTCTAGCGATGCTGCATTACTTGACGTATGGAAAAATAAGGTAGCAAAGAGAAGAATAATTCTGTTCGAAGGTGTGAAAGACCATATTGTGTCAAGCCTTCACGGGAAATCCACTCCATTTTCAATGTGGAAGGCTTTGACATATCGTTTCCAAAGCAGCAGCAACCATAGGAAGTTGGCGCTGAAAGATAAGCTCAGAAAAATCAAAATTGAGAACGGAGATAGTATTCGAAAATATCTCATGGAGTTTCTCCAATGTAGGGATGAGCTATGGAGTGTGGGAATTACAGTTGTGTATGATGACTTGGTGAGCTTGGATCTCCTTGGGCTTTTGAAGAGTTGGCATAGCTACGAAGACTCTGTCAATGGAGGGGAGAAACTGTCGGATTGGGAGCGACTTTGGTCGGATCTCGTGTAGGAGGAGATAAAGCGGAATACCAGGGATGGCTCTTCATCGAAGAATGATGATGAAGATAATTTCACTTTGGTTGTTGTTGTGGTGTATTTTGTCACCCCCTAGAGACAGTCTAGAGTTGCCATAGCCCAGTGCCTAGGACATCTTAATATAGCAGGGAGACACGTAATATAGCTTGGGTTGTCAATCCAAATGCCTTCCTACTATCTCTTGTTTGAACAAGGAAATTAGGTTTGAATGGGACCAATCTCTCTCAGAAGTTGAGACA